>OX031016.1:44712250-44941172 GCA_943736025.1 Tenthredo mesomela
CTTCTTGAAGAGTATGAAAATTAGAATCGATGTTGAAAATTGACTTGAAAGAAAGAAATAAAAAAACAACGATTTGTCATTTGCTGAGTAATAAAAATAGCAACCACAAGAGCCTGGAGGGGTGGTACGTGTGTGTGTGTGTGGTTAGTCCTGAATCAATAAATATTTTCTCTTATCAATTTTAAAATAGAATCGTGACTAATTATAAAATAATAATAATAATAATAATATAGTATCTAAATTACAACTTAAACGATTTAGTTCTTATCGGTTGAAAAAAAAAAAATATCTTTAAAATATAAACGACGAGTATAAATTCCGTATTATGTTTATGTATGTATGTATGTATGTATGGATGTGTGTGTGTATATTTATACTAAAGTCTCGACAACACACAATTCAACCGAACAAACAATAAAACAAAGTGTAGGGTGTAAGGTGGTACCTGCTCTCTTACTATAATAATATATCAAATTCGAACGACGAAACTAATTTCTTTTTTTTTTTTTCACCTTTTTTTTCTCTCTCGACGATAAATAAAATAATACGTACTAATAGAATAGTAGTAGTAGTAGTAGTAGAATAGAATAGAATAGATAATTAAAACGACAAAAATCATCTACAATAATATAATTAATCTTGTTTTTTTTTTTTTTTTTCTTTTTCCTTTTTTTCTTTCTTCTATTCTTGGTGTTGTTGTTTTCTATATTGTTGTTGGCGTTGTTGTTGATTGTTGTTGTTGTATTGTAATTTATTTTCAAGAAATGGATCACGACTCGCCATTTCCGCTGTCGTCTCCGTCCTCGTAATCACTAGCGCTTAATTGATCGTCCTCGTCGTCGTCTAGCTCGTATTCATCGTCGTAAAAGTCTGTCATATCTAGCTGATGTTCAGCAGGTAGAGCTCTGGTTTTAATACAATAATCTTCTAGCGTCAGCGGTACTACTATACCCTCCTTTTCGGCTTCTGTCTTTGCAGCTTGCGCCTGTTTCCTATTAAAAAGTTAGAAAGAAAATATAACAAAAATCAATTATCAATTATAAAAGCATAAACTTGGAAAACTTATTATTTCCCGGTTATTTTCATTACCTTATAATATTCTCGTACTCTTTGTCTTTTCCTTTGGAGTCGCGCCAACGCCTGTACATAACGGAGGCGTCAACGTTTGCCGGACTGTATGTGTTTGGCTCGTTCAATAGCGATATAACAGATAGAAGAATCGTCCTGTACCAAAAATCAGAGTGTAAATAATTAATAAATATTCTAACATCAATTGAAAAACGCTAAATTTCAAATAAGGAAATGTACAATTAAAATATACAATACCTGACATTTTGCGTCGGATTCCACCTTTCGCACGGTAATTCGCCGCTTTGTGGATCGTCGATTGGTGGGTGTAGAATCGATATGCATAAATCACCGTTCTGTTAATAAATAAATAAATAAAGTTAGAAAAAAAAAATGATAAATAGCAATTTTTTTTTTATAATGTTTTAAATTTTCAACAAGAATAGAGTTTGTTATATACAATTGATTTTATAAAATCGATATAGAAGACTATAATTAGACAATATACTATAATATAATAATGTATTGTGACCATGGTTTTGAACTTTGCCATTTTAAAATTCTATTGCATAAAATCCTTGAATTTGATATTTTACCTCATAGACATTTGGGTGCCAGACCTTAGTCATAAATCTAATGCTCGGTGGGCTGTACGGATAAGCTGGTGGGAATTTCATATGCGCCTGTAAGAAAAACAAAAAAACAAGAAATAAGATATATAAGAAGAAATATAAATTATAAAATGTTATAAATAAATAATTCATTCATTCATTCATTCATTTTGTATTGTATTATTATTATTATACAAGTTCAAAGACTTTGGGGGAATCGTTGATTAGAATTGTGAAATAGAAAACGTGTGGGATTTTGACGAAATTTTTTTTTTTTTTTTTTTTTTTTAAATAAATAAATAAATAAATGAATAAGAATAGAGGCTCTACTAAGCGTCGTTGACACTTTTAGTTATAAAATTAGCCACTGATTTAACCAGTCAAACGTATAGGTAGTAGACACGGACACGTGTTCGTTCTGTTATGTATACCGTCGTCGAAGTATGTATACTATTTTTGAATCAGCGTTCGCATAATATCGCGGGAAAATTAACGATGTGTGATAATAATTTTTTTTTTTTTTTTTTATCGTATTATTTGTGTCCGCGGAATAAATGTAAATGCGAGTATATAAAAGTTGTGTACATATGTATGCATGAAATGCATATGCATTAAAAATGTGATATATTTTAAATAGGACAGGGCGAATTGATGATCTAGAATTTCGATAATGCGCAACGACGCGCATTGACCGATGCTACCAGCTACTCGTTCATATAATGTCGAATCGGTCGGTTGGTCTGTCGGCCAGCGGGCCAACAGGCCAAGGAGAGACCCATTCTCAACAAATCGATTAGGTATATACCTAGTGCTGCCTGATGCGGCATTAGACGATATATATATATATATATACATATGTATAGATTATCTGAAAACTACATAGTATATAGTCGCGAGGTATATGTGTATTAAAAAAAAAACTGCAAGTATAGTATATATAATATATACTATATAGAAAGCTGACAATGAAAGATAGACAAGAGAGATAGAGATTGGCGCATTCGATATAAAATATATTAAATGTCATGGTATATAACGTACGTATACATACATACATACATATATAAGAAACTAAAATAGCCTATGTATAGATTTCGAAGTACTGTCAGTGCAGATTCGGTGATATTATAAAGTTCTTTTTTTTTTTTTTTTTTATAATAGCGTTTATATATTTCTTAGTAAACTAAACAAGCTATACATATTAGTTTCATTTCATCCGTGTATAGGTAACTACATTATAGATGTGTATAGATATATATATATATATATATATATATATATATATTCAATTCGGCCATGAAGAATGATCGTGAAATGTCATCGCGTTGAATACTACTACTACTACTATATGATACAAATATATATGTATGTATGTATGTATGTACGTGTACGTTGATACACACGCGTCGTAGTATATAAACATAACGCTTTATTAATCTACCGCCTGGTGCAGCAGCAGCAGCAGCAGCAGCAGCAGTAGCAACGATCTTGGAAACTTCTCATGTACAATACATACGTATATGTATACCTCTAACTACCTTATATACCGAGGTCCAATCGGCTCGGACAACCTTGTATAATGAATATATATATATATATATATTTATATTATATATATTATCATCATCATTATTTTATATTAATACAGTTCTGTGTTCTGTGTTCTCTGTGCGATATATTGATATAATGTAGGTATAAAATTTTACGAAAAAATGATAAACTTTGTGCATATAATATATTATATATACACCTATATGTATATGTGTTTATATAGGTATAGCAACGACGGTATAGATATATATATATAACCGTTGAGAACGCTATTGATCGCGAGTTGGCCCTGGCCCAAATATCCTTCGGGACCCCCCGCAGGAGTAGCCTACTTTCCCGCGATTCCCTCTCAACATGTTCGACGCAGTATATATATATATATATATATATGTAAATATTTAATAACTAATCGTTAATTAAACGATAAATTTGATTTTTGTTTTTATTCTTTACCAATTACTATATAGTATGCACTACGTTATTTATTTACGTATATATAGTATAAAATTGCAGAAATATATATATAATATGTTCTATATCTTTATATATGATAATCCCTATGGTATAAACGCGTTAAGGTATTATCTTCCCGCGGCCTCTTTGCAGCAGCAGCAACAACAACACCACCACCACCATCCGATCAAAACGCGCTTTCTAAACCGCTCACAATCAGCGTGAACTCCGCGGTTCGGTTATAAGTAACGCGCGCGACAACAACCCGAAGATATTATTACAAACACATATACGATTTTGTATTAAAAAAAAAAAAACAATAAAATAATAATTCAAACCAATACTCGTTATGTTTTGTGTATATTCTCACCTAATTCCCCCCCCCCCTCATTCGAATTAAATCGTCATCATCGTCATCATCATTATTATTATTATATTAGGTAAAAGTCTCTACTAAATATATTTTTGTACATAAAACGGATAATAATGTAAAATGTCAGGAATTAGTCGTATATATACATAGCACAGCTCTCACTGTTGTTATATGTACAACATATTGTGTGTGTGTGTATAGAATATTTATATAGGTGTAAAGTGAGAAACTATCTCCTATAACTTCGCGTTCTTCATCCGCGTTATATCGTAGCAATCGAGAGCTGGTGTGTGCAAGCGAAAGGTGAAAATTTCCGATCTACATAAATTATATTTCTCTTATATATATATATATATATCTCACGATCTTTATACGATACATATTCTAGCCTAGTTATAAGTTTCTTAATATTCTCTTTTTATATAGGTACCACAAGACGGCTGGGATGAAGAACGATTATTAACAAACTCCGAAAACTATACTATATCTCATGTAAAATAAAAAAAAAATAAAAAAATAAAAAAATAAAACACCGAAACACACGACTGCGTATAAATGAAATTTATTACAGCAATGATAATGACCGTGTCTACTATAGATTTATTTTTATATAATTAGGAAATAATAAATTGTTATCGTTTTTATTCCGCAAGGTGGAGGAGAGAGGGTGACGCGAAATACATATATTCAATATATTAATCAGAATTGTAATCGCTTGTTGTAATATATGTATAAGGAATGTGTTTATATTTTATTATTTTAATTGTTGCCGCGTACGGTACGATCATGAGTGCAGAAAATAATAATATATACACACATTATATGCATATTATACTATATATATATATATATTCAAGAATGACTTCGAACTCGTTATCTTATTTTTAACAATGTGCATCAGGATTAAAACACAATAATATATTAAAACCGTACGAAATAAATAAATAAATAAACGTATTTTTCTTATTCTTATTCTTTCGCTACGTCATGTCAAATCTCAAACGTACCACGTGACTCGAGCGAACATATTTATACATTATACTACACATGGGCTAACTACCTCGAGTCAGCAACGCGCAGTACACATGATCTCTACTATACACAATACCCTTTGTGTTGTTCAAAATAGCGAATAAATACGATCTTTCCTATTATTTATTTGTTTATTTGTTTAAGGATAAAAAACGAGTCGGGGACATCTAGCTACTGGCGAAATAATATAGTTTCCTTTGGTGTTATACATACTATTTAATAAAGACTTCAACGTCGTAGTCGTTTCAATTTTGTCAAAATTATACTAACCCACGAGATAGAAAAGAAATAATAATATAAGTATACAAGCTATATTTCTGTGAAAATGATTTTTTAAGAAAAACGTTTAGCTAAATTTATACGTCATGTTGAAAAAGACGACGGAGGGAGGGAGGGAGGGAGGTATAGAGGGGAGAATAACATTGAGCCTGTATACGTAAACTGTTCGGTGACGCGAGGCTGACTTTAAAAAGTTAAAATGTGAAAATATCAACGACTACGCGAAGTATGCGCGAATGATGTGTAGATATATATATTATTATTAACGATGATTATTAATTCCGGGAATAATGTACAAACTTATCTCTTCCTTCTATCTATAGACATATTATTATCATTATTCTAGAAAATTAAGGATACGACGATGACGCGACGAACGGTATTTCTGGGTAGAGAGAAAAAGAGAGAGAGAGAGAGAGAGAGAAAGAAAGAAAAAAAAAAGAGGTGAATTTACTAGGATAAAACGCATAATAATAATAATTATAATTTCGCGTTGACAAAGAAAAGAAATAAATTCGTCGTCGTCGTCCCGTTAGTTTTCGATACATGGATATATAGTTTATATTGTATTACATATGTATGTATTTATATGTTATAAATTCGATCGAATAACTAACCTTGAAATATCCTCCTTGGTAAAGAGTGTCTGGTGGTCCGAAGATCGCGACTTCCCATTCGAACATGTTGTCCTCGTTAACTAATTTCACTCTAAATCCTTCGACTGGTTCCTCTTGGAGACTTTTGTACTCCAAAGCTAGCGCCCTCAAAGCGCTGCTCGTGGGTTGCGCCATTCCTTGATTACTTTTTATACGCGCGAATACTATTTATGTATTTAGATACTCTATTTTCGTACTAATGAAAAACACACACACACACACACACACAACCTTCTTCTTCTTCTTCTTCTTCTTCTTCTTCTCTTCTCTTACTATTAAAAACCACCACGCGATATATTTAACGAATATATATAAACGCGAATGAAATTAATTAAAAAAAAAAAAAACCTCTCTTTATATCTATAAAACACGGACGTGGTGTTAATAATGTCGCGCACGAAATGAAACTAAACGAAATAAAATGAAACTAAACGAGACGCCTGCTTGCCTGCCTGGCTGTCTGCCTTCCTTCTTCTCTTCTCTCTTCGCTTGTGTCTTCCTGCTTTATGATGATGAACAAGACGCAGTATATTATCGCGTTCGTGTGTTGTCCGAGTTGTTGAACGAAAATTTTTTTCCCCCTTTCACGTATCAGTAGTATTTAAATAACCGTATAGATAAAAATACTATTATAACCAATTACGACTACGAGTAAGCTTATAATATAAAGAGAGAACGTAAGCGCGATAAATATATATATCGACTACTATACATATGTGTGTGTGTGTATATATATTGTATACGTGTAGTATAATAATTATTACGCGGTTAGAGAAAGCACGGAATATTAAATAAAATAAAGAAATGAAAGCGAACGGATTTTTTTTTTTTTTTTTTTTTTTAACGGGACTACTTTTTCTTTTATTACAACGAACTTTTACGATTCTTTGATTTTACCTTTACTTTACTTTACTTTACTTGCCTCTCTGACGTAGTAGGGACTACGATGAATAGAAACCTTTATCTACGTATATGCACCACTGGTGAACAACAATACCGTTCTGCGAGGTGCGGAGGTGCGTGATTCTCCGTTAAAACAGCTGGCGTACTCTCGAATCTCGATCCTCATGCCTGATGGTCAGTTGTTTGTCGTTATACCGTAGTGCGCATGCGCAACGCGTTAGTTTTCTCCTTCGGTATCAAAGTGCTGCCATCTGAACGGAGACCTTTGGAAGTTAAGGGCATAGAATACGGAACATACAGATGGAAGCTGGTTTATAACCACGAAACAAAAAGATAGATAGAAAGATAGAGAGAAGAGTTCTATAAGAGCGCGAAAGAGTTTTGAATTTAAATTTTATGTATACGTTTATTATTTTTTTATACGGATGGATAGGGTTCGGATACACACAGTCGTGATAAATAAATAATAATTACGTTATTACAATTCGGCACGATGTTATATGCTTATAATTGATAATAAATTGTAAAAAAGCCTTATTAACTCGTTGCGATCTACTATATATAGCATATGCATAAATTTAACGAAATAAATTATTTAATACGATGATGTATGTATATAAATAATATTTATAAGGAGTATTATTAAACGTGTGTAATTCTTCTCTCATATTTTGTAGTAAAAAAATTGCCGACTAATTAATAATCATCTCTTTCTTTCTTTCTTTCTTTATATCCATTATCCTTTTTCATTTTCAGATTATATTTTCATTATAGTATGCGTAAAAAGTAAATCATTATATTATAATTATAATTATACTGTATAGAGAATATGTATTTACATATACGCATATGCTATAGGTTTAGTATGTAATATCATACAATCCATGTATGTGAATTAATATTATCATTAAGACTAGGTCCATTATGTTTCGTTATATGCAAACGCCCGTTTTTAAACATACACACATGCACACTCGCTCGCACACTCACTCACATCATACATGTATATATACTTTACATAGTAACATCGTACGTATATTATATGTATAAGAGATTTTCTACAATTTAAATATACATACGTCGATTTACGATTTTTGGTGTAACAATATAATATATATAATAGTGATAATAAAAACGTTATTCTAACAACGATTTAGTAAATTTCTTGATCATTATATAAGCCGTAACGATGGAACGTGGCTGGGGTGTAATCAGCCCGCAGTCAATTATCAATTATATCCATAAATTAATTTATCATAATTTTCTCAATATTGTATATAAACACATTGACAACAATTTTTCGAATCAATTTATAATTTCCCCTATACCTTTCATCAGACCTTTTATCATACCTATGTTATATATATGTATACGTATAATTTTCACATTTATTTTATAACGTTCGCTCTCTTTCTATTATTGGTGTTTGTAGATTATTATATTATGTATTTGTTATACAGGTATAAAACCGACTTTGTTTAATATCCATACATAATAATTACCGCAGCACTGCGATTTTAGACACACGCACTTGTAATCTTTAAATTACTTTTCAACTATGTATATGTACTCAAACGTATTTTAGAAAACGATAATAAACACTACAATATCTTATTAACGCGTCTTTGTGAATAACTGCAGATTGCAAGTCCATAGTACCTATAGTTGTTCCTATACTTGTTTCTTTTTATTTAGTAGATTCGTCACTCTCTGTAATCTACAAAACGATGATAATATTCTCGAGTCTATTTCCACCATCGCTGATTAATCAAAAGATCACACCTTATAGAAATTTTATCCCACAACTATCAATAGACTCGTGTAAGAATCCCAAAAGTCTTGTCTCTCGAGCGCAGCTGAAATACTCCTTGAAAATGACAAACAGTTGCGATCTCCTCATCATCAAGGAAGCCTCAGTTCTGTAATGGGTAGAAATTTGTCTTGCCTATGGCAGTAAGCCTTGTGCTATACCCAGTACTGGTTTCTCCTGAGTAACGGATTAGCCCTAGGCGTAGTAGCCGAAGGACAGGGTAAGTCTGAAGTATCAAAACTGCTCCATTCGTCTCCGTCAGGAACACCATATGGATATCTTGCAGAGACGTCGACCTCGGATCCAGCGATGCTGTCCAATGGACTCAGAGGAATTACCTTGCACTGAGGCAGGGTAGCGGGCATAGAGGGTAAAACAGGGAGCGGGGTACTACTCCCAGTCATTGGATCGTGGTCATTGCCAAATCTTTTCAGATGCGGTGTAGCGGGCATGAGGTGATCTGGGGGTCTGGGAAGCGGCATTACACCTACTCCCGGTGATCCGTCAGCCTTGTGATCATCGTCGGCGTGTTTGTATCTGTTATGTCTACACCTTATAGTTATTATGACCACAACGCCTAGGAGAAATACTCCCAAAAGCATTCCAAGAATGAGAAGATAGTCGTTGCTCATGTTAGGGGCGATCGCCATCTCTCCCTCGTGGCCTACCGGGTCCATTGGACCACCTAGAGTGAGATTGAACTCGTCCAGATTGAATTTAACTCTAAAGTTAAAATCCCCAGCTGCTGGTTGAAAGATAGAAGCAGCTAAAACGAAGGCGAAGCTGTCAGGCACTCCCTCGATCTCAAGAGTAGGCATTTTCTTACATACGAGGTATATCACTCCAGATATCAACTCCTGGTGTGAGAATTTCCCTACTTCTTTTTCTCTAGTTCCTTTGCTCCTGTCCCCCGAGCTTCTTATTATTTTCTTGATCCTAGCGTACTTTGGCTTCCTGGTGATAGTAAAGACGGGATTGCTGCTGGTCTGTTTAGCCAGAGGTGTAGCGTCCATGAATCTTAAATCGAGGCGGTTTCTCTCCCCAGCAATAGCGGTCATTGGATTGACGATCATCAGAGGTTCAACCCTGACATAGACTGCTATATTTTTCATCTCAAAATCGCTCACTTGGGCGGATAGCTCTAGAGAATCGTTAGATACGGTCATATCAGTCTGCATGTACATAACACTCTTTAGCAAAAGATCTGTGTGTCTAAAACTAACGACCGCGGTATCCCTGACGTAAACGACGCCGTATTTAGGAGCTGTTGTAACATTATAGCTGACCAAATCCTGCCTCGCGTTAGTATCCAGTTTGATATTGTCCTCAGATATAATCGCGACGTTATATCCTTGCAAAACGCTGACCGGACTGATCACAGTCACGTTTAATTTTATCGGAAGAACATGAACGTTGAATACGGTATATGCGGGTTTAAAAGTGCCGTCTGAAACCCTGAAGTAAAATGAAGCGGCTTGAAGAGGTCCCGAATGTTCGTATACCAGACGATTCGAGTCCACGTCGTGCTGACTGAATTTATTTACTTGACGAATTTCGGACGAATTCTGTCCCTGAGGTAGCAGAAGTAATCTGCCATAAGTCGGGCCGGAGATAACGTCGTATACAAGTTCCTGTGGGTCGGTGTCCGGGTCTGTGGTAAGTAGATTTTCCCTCGTTATAGTCTGATTTTGATTTCTGACCACAGAAACGAACGGGGTGTTTGTCACCAGTTTAAAAGGCTCGTCGTTCACCGGCGCTATGATTACCGGCACTGTGGTATTGCAGAGGAGAATATGGCCTGGAGTCAGATACAGGGAGAACAAAATTCTGTCTTCTGTAGTGTCGGAGTGATCGTGATGGTAGGAAACCTTGCCACCCTCGATCTCAGGCAGCGTAAATGTCGTCACGTTCAGATCAGGCAAGAGCATAATGTGCCCGTGGCTCGGCTGCAGAGCCAACCTCGTCATGACAGTCGGACTTTCTATCCCAGCCTTTGTTTGGAGGAACTTGACGATACCGGATACGTTGACCACGACGTTTCCCGCACCCCCTTCTTCGACGCGGACGGAATCGGCTATGATGTATCGGTCCAGACCGCCGCTAGAGACGGATATCTCGACTTGGAAGACCTGAAATCGTAGTTTTCAATGCATTAGGAGATATAAAGTTAGGAATTATTGAAAAGGAGGAGTCATTAAATCACCTGGTTCAACAGGGGTTTGGCAAAGTGTGTTTCTACGTCAAAAACGAATGAATCGTTGGCAGAGAGGTCCATGAATTGCTTAGTGTGCTCATAGATGACTTTACTCTGGTTCAAATCGCTCTGAGTAAATCTGTCCACTTCTAGCCATATTCCTTCGCTAGTTTCCATGATGATTCTACCCAGGTGAGGGCCGCTCTTCACGGTGTATTTTATCCGCCGATTACCGTCCGTGCTTTCGACGAATAGAAGCTCCTCGGACATCGGTTTTCTAGTAAGCGGAAAGACGTTCAACGGCTTGTTATTCACCACCGATAAACGAACCTCGCGTGTTATAACAGGAATCGTGTAGTTCGTCGTAGTGTGAACCCCGTCGTATATTGTGAAAGTAAATTCGGCGTCGGTTCCGTCTGAAAAATTGATTATTAGATAAGATTAAAGTAATTCTGGGCGTTATTTTGAGAAGACTGCGACTTACTGGTGTGCGTAAAGATTATATCCCCGTCGTCGATCTCCTGTTGTGTAAAATTCCGGATTTCAATACTTGCCGATGATTTTCGTGCGAGAAATCCGTTCCTCGCCGCAGTTACGCAAAACTCAAGATCTCGGGGTTCGGTGTCGTTGTCAAGCGCGCATAGTTCTGCGTTGGTAATAACTACGGTTCCTCCTTGCCATACGTTCAGGCTAGTCTTATTAACGAGCGTAGGGATCTCGTCGTTCACGGGTAGCACTTCGAAATGTACGTCGAAAGGTTCGCTGGTCTTGTCGCCAGCGATAGCTACGAGTCTGATAGAATCCTGGACGGATTCGTCCCCCGAGTGTCTGTACAGAATGACTTTGGCGCCCAGATGTTTGAGGGAGAATTTTTTCACCGGTAAATTTTTCGTCGAGTCAATGAGGCTTCCGTGTCTCGGTTTTTCCGTCATTCTATAGTCGGTTACTTTTCCGTTATAATAAACGGTGGATACCGGAAAATCCGACTCTTCTAATACGACGCTTTTGCCCTCCACAACGCTCAGGTTCTTTCCAACGATGTAAAGCTTGTCGGGTACCACGACGAAATTTAACGCCAAGTTCCTCAGCCACGTTATTCCATTTGTAACGTCAAACGTTAGGCTATCATGGGTCTGGTTAGGCTCGGATTGCACGTAATGGAGTCTTCCTTCGTTCACTAGATTCTGCTCGAAATTATTAACCACATAGTCGTCCCTGGCCTCGTCGCTGTGCTCCTGATCCTGAGATGATAATTCCAGGTAGCCAAACCTCGGCCTGTTTCTGATAATAAATGTAATCTGAGAGGCAGGTATTTTCGGATGCATTACTTCCAGGTTTTTTCTAGTGATCAGAACACTGGTGGCTTCTTCCACCTGAACGGTGTTGTTATTAGCTACGATCAAAGGTTCCCAGTAGCTCTCGGGATAGACTTTAACAGTGAGATGACCCTCGGCGTCTGTTTTCTTAGCGTAAACACGAAATTTGAAAGAGTCTTTGGTCAGAGATCCGCCCAAATGTTTATAAGATATTTCGCCGCGATTCAAATCTTCTTGAGTAAAATTTCCCGCCACTCTATCGTTCTTCAACAGTACTCCGTGTCTCGGTTTTTCTAATACCGTGTAAACTATCTCCGTATCATTCGCGTTCACGTTTGTCTCTATCTGGAGTTCGCTGCTCGAAAGAATCGTCGACTCGTTAAATTTGACTACAGATCCGTTGCTCGGTATTGGATTAACGTAAGGTGGGCTTGCCTGGACCTCTAAAATTCCAGCTGTATAAAAATGGCCGTCAGTAACACCGAGGTCAATTTTTCCAGTCTCTTGGCCGCTGTGTTTATAGAGTATTTGGTTTTGGTTGACGTCCTGTTGGGTAAATTCGTGTATTTGAACAGCAGGACTTGTGACTCTGTACAAACCGCCGTTTCCCGCATCTCTTCTAGAGTAGACAATGTCCGTTGGTTTTGTGTTGAGATCCGCATCAACGTACTCCAGTATTTTATTGGTCAATATTCTCTCCCCGTTTAAAACGACGTTAAATACTTTAGCGTTGAGTCTGGTAGGCGGATTGTCGTTTCTCATGTTAACTTCAATGCGGTATTTACCAACGTACATGAAATTTTCTACCTCAGAGGACGTTGCTACGTATGTAAACCCATCCTCTGGTGTCTCGCTGTCGTCATGAACGTAATAAACTCGCTCTGAAGTCAACTCCAATGATGTAAAGTAGGTAGCGTTGGGTCTTAGGATAGAATTAGAGCCGTTTATCACCGTCAACCAACCGTGGAGAGGAGAGACGGTCAGATTATAAAGCAGGGATGAAACTCCATGGCTTTTAAGGTCGAAATTACGTTGTATACGAAGCAGGACTCTTCCCCCTTCGTTCACTCGTAGTTTATCAGAAGTTTCAGGACCGTTTAGACTCCTTTGAATTTGGTATTTTATCGGAAGAATAGTTTCCAGTTCCACACATTGAGGGGCCTTGACTTTGAAGACTATGTCGTCGTCGACGTTTGAGAATGATCTTCTGAGGAGTCTGTACCTGAAATAATAGAACGAATAATTTAGTGGCTTTGCGTGAAGAAAAATAGCAGAGAATGAGAGAAATTCGTCGATTTACCTGAGTCTTCCAGAGTCTAGGTCCTCCTGACTGAACGAATCCCCTCTGCCAATGATTTTCTTTGTTAAAACCAGGTTTCCATACTTGGGCGCATGTTGTACGGTAAAAATGATCCTGTTTCCATTAGTGGTCAGAGGATTTGTGACAAACTTTAAATTCTGAGCGCCAACCAACACCTCGACAGAATTTGTAAAATTCACGATAGTTCTCCTTGCCTCCTTGAGTTCAAGATCAATGAACGTTATCCTGAAGTCGAAGGTGTGCTGAGTTCTGACCTCTCTCACGCTGGCCTGAAATTTGAATTCGTCTTGCGACGGGCTGCCCACGTTGTGTAAATATCTCACCCAGTCAAGTTCAACATCTTTGCTGGTAAAGTGATCGACGTTTGTCCAAGAGCCTGAAACGTCTTTAAGTTTTTGTACCGTACCATACTGTGCGGGACTAACAACGTCGTATCTTATCTCTATGCTTGAATCGTCAGAATTTGTAGCAAAAGAGAGATTTGCTGGTGTAAGATGTGCAAAGGATCGATGCACAACTACCAGGCCTGTGTTATGCTCGAGTTTAATTTGCAGGGGGTAAGCAGAGACTCGCAAATAAGCCGGTTGACTGCTTTCTATACCGTCGCTAACTTGAAGTCCGAGCATGGCGTTAGATTTTGCTGTTAAAAAAAGAGTTTAGACGATTAATGAGGATTAGTTTTCACGATATTATAGATTAACATGCTTGTGGGGGGGTATAATGAGACTAACCATTTCCTCTGTGGACGTAGGCTATCAATCCCTGCTGTAATTCGGCCTGATTGAATGTCTCGATTGATTTAGTTGGATAAGTTAGTCTTTCCACGTGTCCAGCGTCCATATCTCCTCTCAGAACTGTGTAGACAAGATTTTGGACTTGCGTATCTGCGTCTATAGCCCATACTAATTCCTTGGTAAGTACTTTCCTGGTACCCTGAGGAGAGTAATATTGTGAAAATTTGTTGTGAAAAAGATGGTATCGTATTTAGAATTTATAAATAGAAGTGAAAATAAGAAGAAGGGATATATAAGGTGGAAAAAAAAAAAAAACGAAAATACGCTTACTTGAGCCAAACGGAGAACCTTTGCAGTGGGTATTTCTAGTAGAGGGGGATCGTTGACTGGTGTAACGTTAACGTGAAGAGGGAATCTCAAACGTCCCTGTAAATAACCGGGTAATGTGTAGCCGGCACCAGCAAGCAATTTAAGTTCCAGTACCATGCTGTCCTCTGTACTTTCGCTACCGTCGTGCATGTATTGAATCTGTTGAACAATAATCATTACTGTATATTTATCTTACTCTATAGAGGTATAAGGGATAAAGAGAGATAAAAGGGCGTTTTCTTAATCAACGAAATTCGTTGAATAATGATTATGAAGAAAGACAGTGAAAGAGACAGAGAGGGGAAAGAGGTTTGAGAAAATAAACGATAGCAGAGTTCATAAACAATTCTGATTAAACGACAACGAGAATCTGTTCGTTTTATGTAGGTATAGGTATAGAGACGGATATTAGCATAACGTGATTAGAAAATTGAATGAAAATTTGAAAAGGCATTAAACTATTTGCATAAATAATAATGATTATGGATGTTTATGGATGTTTATACTATTCCTAATAGAGAGAAATAAACAAATTTCTACACGATCGTGTATCTATAATATGTAAGTTAAAAATAGATCGCCTAGAGTATAAAGGATATATAGTCGTTATATAGTTTCGAGTGCGGCAAAAAGCCCGCGTCTATAAGACGCGGGATAGTAGCGTGGTTCCCTTAGGCGCGTCTAAACTTAGGCCTTACGACTAGTGTTCTATGAATAGCCTGCCTGGCTCGCCTACTATACTAGTCCCGTATGACAAACTGGGATAACACATGACAGCGCGTTGCATCGTGTTTTTCTTTCGCCGTTTTTTCCTCTCGTTCCCTATCTATGCTATGCCTCTATATACCACATCATCATCATCATCATCATCATCATCATCATCATCATCATCATCATCATCATTAAGATCCTTATTATAATTATAATTATTATCGGATAAAATCACCTTGTCTTGGTTAACATCGTTCAAAGCGAAAGTATGCTCTGTCTTGGTACTGAGTAAATCAAGAGCCAATGTCCCGTGTGCCGGCGGTGTAACGAGAGTAAATATCACCCCCGTCTCTTCGACGCCGTATTTAGCTATGTCCAGTACCATAGCTACGTTCTGACTCGTAACGAGCACGTGATCACCTTCGGAAACTGTCAGCGGACTTAGCGAAAGTATTTCCAAATCGACGGGTAGATTAGCGTTCGAATAAACCTGCGGCGTATCAAAAGAAACGAAATCATCACCCATCTATATTTCCATATATTTTATATTCACCTTGTAGTCCTCGGCGTATGTCGGCTTTATGCAAAGCGCCTGATCGCACGTACATTTGAACGAGTCAACCCCGAGCTGAGCGCACGCGGCACCTTGAACGCACGGCTCTTCCTCTTCGCATGGAAAACCCCAAACACAACCGACGACAACACCCTGGCTGACCTTGACGTCGGGTAGTCCCAACGGTTTCGAATCAAGCGTCATTTTTCTCAGACATCCTTTGTAGCTTAAATCACCGGACTTTAAACCCTTGCCAAGAGCTTTGGCTCGTTGATTAAGTTCCGTACCACCAATGTACAGAGTGTTAGCGAGGTCTAGATATCGACTGCCTTTCGGTAGCGCCAATGTTTTCGCTGACGAATCCACGCTTATGCCTATAACGTTAGGATCAAATTCCACGGATACACGGTGCCATTTACCATCGGCGATCACAGTCCCGTGTATCAGTTCGGTCGGACCGTTACCAGTGTTCATTAACAGCCTTATCTTTCTCTCGAATATTTCAACGCCTAAATAATCGGCGCGTAACGATTGACCAGCGTTGTACAACAGCAGACCACTGTCGGACACAGTTTTCAAATCGAATTCCCAACGCGATCCAGTACGCGGTATTGGTCTAGGTATTGCAGTGAATGAACCCTCCTCGACAAAACTCAACTCTGTATCTCTACTGGCTTCGAATTCTGTCGAACAACCCCAAGCGACTGAAGACGCTACAGATTGACCACGTCGCGAACGTGCTGATTCTATAACGTTAGCGCCGTTGTAGTATATGTCGGCCATACAGCCCCGTAGATACTCCGTGTGGCCTGTATATAAGATTAAAATAATGATAATAAGAAATCGTCGATTGTTAAATCTTTTTTTTGTTTTTATATACCTAGAAACAATTCGTTGAAGTCTCCCTGTCCCCCGATGTATACACCGTAGTGTATGTTCAATTCGAAGAAACGCCCGGGTAGTACGGACCGCGTTGTGTGTATGACGTCGATTTTAAGGGTGATGTTAGCCTCGCGTCGAGTGATGTTTACCTCGTGCCAACTCAGGTCGTTAAGGGTCAGACCTCGAGCGCTGGCTATTTCGCTCTCGCCTGCACCGAGGTTTATGTGAACCTGTAAGTTCGGATAAGGGTGATATTTTTTTTATAATCGTGCACCGGCGAAGCGCGTATAGTGTGGATTGAAGAATATTTAATTATACCTTGAGACGACCGGCGACAAGCTTTATCAAACAATAGTCGGTCTTTCCGGCAGCTAGTAGCAACATTGCGTCGGGAAAATGTGTTCGAAATTTAAAACTAACGTCAGTTGCACCACGCGCTTCCTGGACTGGAAGGTGAATGTAACTCGCTCCGTAGAACGATACTGTAAATTTAAATATCGGTGCGTAAAAATCGACAAATATATTATCAATAAAATCAATCTTTGTTCTATAGTCTAGCTCGGTTCCCGCAGATGATTAATAAAGCCTGTATACCTCTCTCATCTGTTTGGCAGGATCCCAATAGTGCGGCAATGCCTGCTAGGAAGATTAGGAGTCGCATGTCGTTGAGAAACGTATTCGTATTCGTGTTCGTATTCGTAATCGTCATCATCGTAGTTCTGGTTTTCTCGTTCATGTAGGTATCACTTTTTGTTTTTTTTTTTTTTATTTATTTTTCTTCTAGTATTTCGTTCGTAGTATAGGTATATAAACACGTATATTATTATTTCTTCTCATCATCATCTTACTTCACCGCGTCAATAATTATTAACACAAATTTAACGATAGTCAATGCGATGAGACCGATCGACGAATCGCAACGGTATAACACCGTGGTAGTAGTAGTAGTAGTAGCTTTATCCATATTAAAAAAAAAAATAAAAAATAAACCTGTAATTTTAAAGACGATATAATAATCATATGATACCTAATTACTACGACTTTGAGTTCGCGATGTTGGATGCTGCATCACACATATAGGAATTGATTTTCGGCAACTACCTGTGACGTTTGTTATAACGAATAGAGTGGGTAGGTACTGCTATCGAGATATTCTGTGCGGTATACGAGGATCGAATACGAAAACGATGATAAGCATAGCGTACAACTCGATGTGTAGATATATAGGTGAAGAAGCGAGTATAAAGAAACGAGAAAAAGAGAATTAGGATTCAAGACCCGCCCTCCTCCGGTCAACGATTCTGACTAATCGTAGATTATGTGTATGCGAGAGAGTATAAGAGAAACAGTATTAAGGATGAGGCATATAGTGGAAACATGAGGGAAATAATATAATTGGCTAACGCGAGTATTATATGAGATCGTCGAGTTCACTGCACCGAGTTTGCTTCTACTCTACTCTATATAAGTGAATTAAAACACTGACATATATATATATATATCTAAGAATAAGAAGAAAAAGGAAAAATAAGAAGATGAAGATGCGAGGAAGCAACGAGCGAGAGGTGGTCCCGCGATCGTGAGATTAAAGCCGACGCCACATACATCGATCCATTAATATATAAGCGCGGTTATACATCTTGTTAAGGATTTTTTTTTTTTTTTATATATTTTCGTATTTATTATAGAGCGTAGCGATTATATTTTACGATCTTTATCTCATTTCAATTTTATCCTCAGTATAATTGATATATATCTATATCGACGACGACGACGACGACGACATTGTCAACAAATCGTACGTAGCGCGCGCGCGCGCGCCCCCGAACTATGGATATATAAAAGACCGTCACCTCTCTACCGCACAGAGCCTACTAAACTCGCGGCTAGGATTACTCCCGTTCGACCGGTGTGGGCCCTCCTCGTCTCTCTATTCACGAGCGGCGCCGACGCTCTGCCGAGACTTGTGCTTTTGCTCTGCTCTGGCTGCTGTTTGGGGTAGAGACACTGCAGAGGGAGGCTGCGCGGCACCAGGACCGAAGGAATAAAACGGGTCGGACGGGGGATCCGAAAATAGCGTCTAACTAAAATATATTTTCATGGTTTTTTTTTTTACCAATTTTTTTTTTTTTTTTTTTTTGTCTTTTCTTGCGATTTCAATATATGAGAATATATTATACGAACTTCGTTGATAGAGAAAAAGAAATACAGAAAGACTTTTTTCTTGTAGAAATTATATCACTGCAGCATCAAGTGAATCATCATATTATAAATATAATTATCGTATATTAAAAACAGCTGTTGATCTAAAAACTTACAAAACTGTCCACGACACCGTTTACTGTACATATTATACGCATATATGTATACCTATATATATATTATGCGTTTTGTACGCATGCGGTTGTATACGGTTGAATACGTGCGCTCGTATACGTGTATAATATATTATGTAGTAGAGTAAAATGAAAATTAATTTCACATAGGATCGTATATGTAATATCGAACTCTATATAGGTATATACACCGCTGAGGGAATAAATTTTAAGAAATTTCGTTCCGCATGGTCCCCGGGGTCGAATATATTCGCCATTCTTCATATATGGGAATTGAAATTTATATGTACGATATTCTATAACGACGATTCCTGCAGGCTGGGATATATCTACACTTATATATGTGAGCGTACGTTGTATAGAAAAATATTTTCTGTATCAATTATTGTCACACATAGAACGCGTTTAATTCTCTTTATCCAGACTTAGAAAGACAGGCGGAATTTTCTTAATACCAATATAATATACAAAGGGGCAGTAGTTAAAGTAACTGCGGGCCTGCACCTCGTATCTATTTCAGTCGGCGATTTTTTTTTTTTTTTTTTCTTCTTACTTTCTCCTTATTTTCTTTTCTCATTTCTTTTTCTTCTTCTTTCTGTTTTCCCCGCGTGCAGTTCTCGGGACATGGGGCTACTGCATGCTGCTGCAGGCAGGTTTATTCGTGCGTTACTTTGCGCGCATAGGTTTATTATTATAGCTCTGCAACCGCGTACGACGCGTCGCACGCGGGCTTCCATATAGGATATAAACAAGTATAATTTAACGTGAATTTCGCACTGCGAAATTATACGAAAGACGCGGTATATAGTTGAACAAAAAAAAAAAAAAAAAAAAACCGCAGACGATCAGGCTTTTTCTTTTGCTATATATATAAAATGAAATAGGGATGTGGGGGAGCGCGGAAGGGTCTGGAATTGCGTTTAAAAAATTCATTACCCTCCACACTGACCGAAAGGTGCAGCTGTCTCACCGCATTTTGTTTTTCTTTTTTTTTTTTTTTTTTTTTTTTTTTGAAAAGGACGTGTATGCATGCAGTAACGCAAGGAATGAGGGTTGGGTGGAGAAAGCGAGACGCACTTTACTGTATATACGCACCCTCTGCCCGCATATGCACCCTGTGCACATATAAGATACAAGGTGGGTAAAGTCTGCGCCTATATAATCGGTCCGTGTTGAAAAGTACCCAGCTAGTAATAGTCCGCAGATTCTCGAGACTATCTCTAGCCTGTGTAGGTTAAAAAGGAATCGAGAAATGAGAGTATATAAAAATGACAAGAAGAAATACGAGACTAAAGAATAAAAGTATAAAAAAAATCAGAAATCCGCGTAGATCGCGGCGCGGGTCTCTTCTTAGCCGGTTGGAAAAAAAATCATCTACTAGTAAGCTAAAAACGCGACGAGAATAAATATACGATTCTTTTATTTCAATTTATTTCCTCAAACTATACGATAAAGGATAAATGGATAACTCTATTTAACGGGTAGAATATATATACCTGTGAATAAAAAAATAAAAAAATAAAAAAATAAAAAAATCGTCAATTATTATTCTCACTAATTGCTGTGTAATTAAATATCGTATAATATTATCATATTATATATATATTCTCGCTGTATCGTATACCTCTCATCAATTTTATAAAAAGAATAATCTTACTCAATGCGGTTTTAATTAATCGTCCGGCCTGTTACTTATTCCCTCTTTTCCTACCCCCCTACCCCCTTTCTCCCTTATTCACTCTTTTTTTTTTTCTCTGCAAGAGAGCGTAAGATCAAAAAGAATATCCGCGTTTCTGCAGCGACTTTCTCATTCGTATATATGTATAAAATCTCAAGTTTATACCGTCTCGTTCTCTCTCTCACGGTACCCGAATAATCTCTGTATACGTATATATGTGTGTATACCTGCCTACTATACGGGGTACTCTGTACTCCGTACACTCCGTACTCCGCACTCCAAAGCGTGTCGCAGCGGTCTACGACGACCCGGCCTCGTCGGCGCGCGCCTTCCAGACTCAAAGGACCCACCACTAACCCACCCTCCACGTATAGGGTGTACTTTACGAATGCAGAACCTCCGGGGTTATATACTTATAGAAACGCCGAATCTCAGTTTACCCAAAAACCGGGAATTCTTCTTTCCCCAACATATGCGAAGTTCGCGAGAAAAAGATCACGTCTACCCCCTGCAGTGTCTTTAATACTCTGATAAAACGCGGTCTCCAAAAATCGTCTAGTATCTGCACGTTGCGGGATAACGAAAAAGTACAGAAATACCCAATTCTCTCGATTCATCCCGTCTGTGTTTTCTTTTTTTTTCGAATCATCAATTCAAATCCCCGTGAGAAAAAGCACCGAATAGTTAGGATCCGTTCGTTCGATTTCGCTGACCCCGTAATGTATACGGGGATGGGTACGTATATGTCCGGTCTGCACACCCGGTATATCCTTATACTCTACGGTTGTGGATATCGAACGAGAGTACCGCGCGGTCTGGTATCAGGGCGCGGGCGCGGGTTCCTCCTCGGTACCGAACCGGTCCGAAAATTTCCGATTGGCGGTTAGTAGGTGAGGCTAGGGGAGTACAGGGGTGGTAGCACAGGGTAGTGTTCCAGTGTGCAGCGGGCGGGCATCGCGGCGGTCGCGCCGTTCTGCTGCCTCCTGCCGATTAAATACAACCGTTTACCCCATACCGTAATATATATATATATATATATATACACACACACACGTATGATACATATATGATATATCATACGATTAACCAAAACTGTACACACATATACATTTACGTGTCACAACCCTCTGTAGCAAAAGTCCGGCCTCTGATCATTAGCGTGATAATTAGACTGTGTTTAAAGCAAATAAAAAAAAATATATAGGGGTATGAAAGAAGAAGAAGAGGAGGAAGAGGAAGAAGACGAAACGTCATTCAAATTCAAATAATAATAAGAAAATAATCGGCGCTAATTGGAGATAGGATAAAAAAAAATAAGAAGATAAAGAGTGAGAAGAAGCAAAAAATACGTATATCGATAAGCAAAAAAAAAAAAAAACGTTTTACTTGTAATCGACGGACAAAGTGATAGCGAATTGAACGCCGAGATGCTGGTTCGGAAATTCAACCTCTCGCGGACATGACCGGCTCCTGAAACTAATCTTCCCCCCTCGAGCTATTACGATGGCTACGTCGTCGTATCCAGCGTTAAAATGGTGGTGGTTAACGACCACCGTGGTTTTGGTGCTCGCCGTTTGTGGGTCGGAGGGTCACCGTCCGGCTCCAAGCAATCCTGTACACTTGCAGAACACACCATTGCCGCCGACCTCGTATCAGGGTACTATTAGCACGTCGATAACAACGTCGTTATTAAATAACAATAACGAAAGTCGTAATATAAACGATACGATAATGGAAGAAAAAGTGCCGTTATTTCCAACCGATTTATTCAGCCTTGAAGAGAGACGACGGGGTGCTGTGGTACTCCACATACTCGGTGTCGTATACATGTTCGTTGCTCTCGCAATAGTATGCGACGAATTTTTCGTACCATCGTTAGACGTGATAATAGAGAAGCTTGAGATAGCCGACGACGTTGCAGGTGCGACTTTTATGGCGGCCGGTGGATCGGCGCCTGAATTATTCACATCTATTATCGGGGTATTTGTGTCATTCGACGACGTTGGCATAGGCACCATTGTCGGATCAGCGGTATTCAATATATTATTTGTTATCGGTATGTGCGCCCTATTCTCGAGAACCGTACTAACCCTCACGTGGTGGCCGCTATTCCGCGACTGCACATTTTACAGCGCTAGTTTAATCACATTGATATACTTCTTCCGCGATAATTACATTCACTGGTACGAGGCACTCGTACTATTCACATTCTATCTCGCCTACGTTAGCTTCATGAAGTGGAATCAACCGATGGAAAAACTCGTTAAGAGGATACTCTACCGCAACAAGGTCACTCGCGTCAGATCAACCGACCAGCTAATGCCATCTGTAAGTTTATCAATCGATAAAACAAAATATTTTTCGAATGCGAACAAAAATAATCCATATTCTTTTCTTCATATTTCGACCTTATTCCTCCTCCTCCTCCTCCACCTGATCTATATTTCTTTTTGCCATTTCGTTTACAGCTCTCGCGAGTCAATGAACAATCTGAAAACTATACTGTGCCGATTCTTCTTCTTCTAGCTACTCTCCTATATATACACCTATACTTATACATATATATATACTTATATACCAATAACCGATATATAGAGGCGCACCACCGACTCTTGACCTAAAAAATTCGCCCCAGAAATATTACATATTACCGTTCGGTTCGGTTCAAGTCGTTGCAGCTTTAGTTTTATACATAGTATGTATATAGTATATAATATATACTATGGATTATTGTGCGGAGAGAGATATAGAAATTTCTATTCTTTCATTTTTTTTTTTTATATTCATCTATATTGCGCATAACAGACATTGATCATTTATTTTCTATACTCTTTCGCATTGAGGACGAGAAATAATATCGACAAGCATATGCTATTATAATAGCCAATAGCTGTGAAAGAAAATCCGTGACATTTAATTAGAAAATGATATACCTAAACCGCGCGGTTCAACGGATATAATAATTATTACTGTAACCACTATATAAAGCTACACACGTGCGCGTGCGGGTGCGGGTGTATAAATACACTTTTCATATCTCGCACGTGTGCGCGATATTCTTTTTATTTTTTATTTTAATTGTTATACTGTGTTAATTACTTATGGATTATTCGCACTTGTCTTTATTTTCTTTTTACTTTATTCTAACGTATATATATATATATAAATAATATAATACTTATATCCATCTATGTATACCCCTATAGAGAGTAGAGAGTCAGAGAAAGAGAGAGAGGGTTGAAGTAGGTCGCCGCGATGCGCCCGACTAGAGGCACCCACAAACCCCTCATCGGCCGGTACAGATATTACAAAGCGATCACTTGGATAATAAAAATATGATTATTCAAATTTATTATACTAGCTGGTAATAGAGGTTTATTTAAATATTTGGCCCTTCAGCTAGGGTACGTACGTCTCGAAATATATAGCCAAAACCCGCGAGAAGTGTGCAGAGTTTCAGAATCGGAGAATGCGATGCACAGAAAGTCAAAAATAAATCCTCGAAGTACGAAAAATAAAAATCGTGTCTTATTTAAATATGGAAGAGTTCGAAGACAATTTAGGGGTCAGGTGTACTTCGAATCGAGATATAGGAAGCTATAGGATTTCAACTTTTTTTTTTTTTTTTCATCTTCTGTATATATACAGGGTGACCCAAGACCCCCGGACCGGAAGGAATGGGTGAATTCCTCGTTGGATTTTGAGACGAAATTTCCTTTTCGAAAACTTCGTCCGATCAACGGTGTCCAAGTTATTAAAGATAAAGAGTAGCCAATCAGCGCCTCGCTTTAGGTCCGTGCCAGTGCCGGGTCAATAGTGAACGGCGGGCAGGGCCCGTGGTTTATTTTACATTTGGCTACTTTCTTCTTCACTTTACGATCGACGCGTATTATTATTATTATTATTATTATTATTATTATTATTATTATTTTTTTTTTTTTTTTGGACCTGGACACGGAAAACTACGGTCCGGTCAACCTGGACACGTAGAACTACGGTCTGGTAGAGAAAAAAAAAAAAAAAAAAAAATAATAATAATAATAATAATAATACGCGTCGATCGTAAAGTGAAGAAGAAAGTAGCCAAATGTAAAATAAACCACGGGCCCTGCCCGCCGTTCACTATTGACCCGGCACTGGCACGGACCTAAAGCGAGGCGCTGATTGGCTACTCTTTATCTTTAATAACTTGGACACCGTTGATCGGACGAAGTTTTCGAAAAGGAAATTTCGTCTCAAAATCCAACGAGGAATTCACCCATTCCTTCCGGTCCGGGGGTCTTGGGTCACCCTGTATTATATTTGAAGACGTAATATTCCTGCCGATGCAGGGAGAACTGAAATTCTAATATATGATTGAATCAAGAAGCATATACCCTAATATGCAATAATATATTTTCATATATACCTATAATACCCTTCCCCAAGTATAGTACTATACGGTATTGAATTAGCGTCGAGGCTGCTCGCGTTCGCGTTATATCGAACGCTAACCCGTGGGGGTTTGGGGTTGGGGGTTCCCTCGCACAGACCTAAGAGAGTTTCTTCGTCTAAACGTAGCCTACGATATCGATCGAAGAGAATAGTCGTTGTCGTGTGTATATATAAGTATGAGGGTACACAGAATAAGGTATTTTATACTCGGGAATTTAGAATTTAGAATTTAGAATTTAGAATTTAGAATTTAGAATTTCAAAGTATACGACTATATTTATACCTACAACTATATAATATGACGTATGATATTATATTTGTCACGATACGTATATGGTATAGAGATCTCCGTGGATCTCTGTATAGTAAACGAGTCGAAATATCGCGGATGTGTTATACCGGTCACCGCGCCGATATACGAATCTTGTCACTCTGAATTAGCGAGTGAATGCAGTGACCGAGTCTCGGCGAATTGAACGACAGCTTCTCTTTTTCTCTTTCTCTCTCTCTCTCTCTCTCTCTAGGCTTCTGCACACACTAGCATAGCTTGTATTCCTATATATACGTACCATATATCGATCCGAGAATGAAGCAAAGAGTAGGAGGATGAGGATGCGGATGAGCGGAATTCGTGGCTAGGAGTTACGATTTCGAAAAATCGCACAGACCTCCCTCGTGCCCCCAGACTCGTGTATCTCTTATATATTTCATTCTCGCGAAGACGGAGTCGATTTTTTGTCTGTAAAGAAACAAAAAGAGTAAAAAAATTGATGAAAAGATATAGTGGGTAGGTTATACGCGTGTAAGTCGCGTCGACTGCGTGTATATTTATAGACACTAGGTACACAATGGCAATTGCTGACTTTACGGATCCATCCGTCCGTTCGTTCGTTCGTTCGTCTTCAGTCGCGAGTATATAATATCCTTCGGCGGCACTGGCGCACGCATACGGTATGAGGGGTTTGTGATCTGTTCCTATAGCCAATACCTTATACACCCCGCGCAACTACTCGAATACTGAGCGAGGTTTTTCCATTGTCTTATGTTATATACAATTGCGTCAAATCGCTCGAGGAGGGTCCGCGCGTAGGTAGGTAGGTAAGGTCCTTGAGTGAACACGTCGCGTTCAGATCCGCGCTTTTGACTCGCGCTCTTTGAGTCATTCAATTTTTTCATCATTATTATACAATATATATATATATATATATATTATTTATACGATTGATTCGAGATAAGTAAATAAATTTGAAAAAAAAAAAAAAAAAAAGAATAAATATAAACAGATTCGTGTTATAAAATCATATAGTATATACACGGGCAGCGCGCAGGTATGGATAAAGTAAAAAAAAAAAAAAAAAAACTCAAGAGGGGCTGGTAATTTAGCAGGCAAAGGTTATCGAAGCAAGGATCAAAGCAGCCTTTCATTTCTCAAGATGGCGTCTTTTGATATCATTCTGTTATATATATATATATATATATATATAGGGTTTATATACTGCAGGAGCTATATATTCCGAATAACGCGTGTATATAGGACCTCATAATATATAGTATATATATATAAATATATTATATAATATTTGTGTGTTATACATAGAGGTATATATATATATATATATATAAATTAGTTATCCCTTATTCTCTACTGATCCTTAATTCTACATGGTATAAACAATTTAGGTGGGTTTATGTAATATGTGCGGGGCTATAATATACAGGTACAAGGTAGTTATATATAGAACCCAAGTACCGTCTTGCGTGTAGTTTGGTATTCTCTTAAACGCGAATATAGGTAGGCATATAGACATATACCTCTATATATACGTACTACATATATATATATATATATATATACGTTGTATATGTACATATTTATGTGCTTAATACCTGTAATAATAATTTTGCAACACCTCGTTTAATCGCAGCTCTGACAAGAGTGGTACATACATACGTATACACGGGTACGTAACATCCTCTTTACCCCAAGGCACGAGATTTTAGTCGGATTATTATATTCGTTGTTCAAAAAATTTCAACCGAATTAAAAATGTATTCAACTTTTTTCTTCTTCTTCTTCTTCTTTTTTTTTTTTTTTTTTTTTTTTTTTTTTTGTCGAGATGTTTAACAACATCAACCGAGAATATAAGCACAGCTTGTCGACATTTTCTTAAACGCTATATAAATAAGTATAGGCCGCAAGAGTATAGTTTGATGGTGAAAAAAAAAAAAAAAAAAAAAAAAAAAAAATTTCTCGAGGGACAAAAAAATTCTTTAACGAATTATAATATATAACGATATAATATAATAGAAGAAGAAGAATGATCTTGGATTCGAATTGTTTGTAGAAAAAGTATCGCGGGAAAATTATATAGACGAAATTTTTGTCGTATAAACGTTGTTACAAATTCGTACCAAAAAAAAAAAAAAAAAAAAAAAAAAAAAAAAAAAAAAAAAAACAAGGAAAGGTACGCTTTTCTCGCGACTTTAATGCCCCGTTATTTCTATACGGGGTAGTAATGCACGCGAGATTTTCGCCCTCACTACGGTGTCAGATAACGTTTCAGCCGTCGAACTTTTCCCCGTGTTTTCCATTACCACGTCCTTTGGTCCCCGCTTGCACGATCTCGAATCTCGACGTTTGTCTGCTGCCATCGCGCAGACGACGACGACGAGGGTCAATAATCTCGAGACAAATGGGTTCGTTCATAGAGTTTAATAAACTTTTTCAGATCTCGCGCGAGAATAACGATTATCATGCGGATGTTAATCGGATCTTATATATATATAATAAGTTCGAGGGTTTTGTTTTATCGACGTATATATATATATATATATCTATGTATATCTGAACACCGATCGATCGAGCACAGCTAATATATATATAAGCTTTTATATAAATGGGCAAAATGAAAATGGCACGCTTTTGAGACATGGCACTTGAAACAAACAAAAAAAAAAAAAAAAAAAAGTAATATTATACATAATATTATAGTATACGTATATAATAATATTAGGTATATGAAAATAATTTCGCACAGCAGCACCTATGTATACATTAATTCTCGCATATCCCTATATTTGAATTACACTGTTTTGAATCATCGTCGCTGCATATTTACGCTGTGCACAAAAGTATGAGAAAGCGAAAAAGAAAGGAAAGAAAGAGAGGAATATATGAGTGAGTGAGTTGCGAGAAAGATGCTTTGATCGATAAATGTCGTCGAATGGTGTTGCATTATTTTTTTAGTAACTCGGTGTAATTTCTTGCTTGCAGCACCAGAGCGCCGCCCAGGCATTGGTGAGTCCGCATGCCCATGATCGTCTTTATTTTGCATCCATCGTGTCGCAACAATTGCAACTATAATAATCATTCACCAACAAACCAACAAACCAACCAACCTTTCACAAAAAAAAAAAAAAAAAAATCATCTCCACAAAATAGTTACCTACGATCGTCCCTGAACAACGGTATTATCAATATCCTATTTTTCTTCTATCTTTTTCTATCTTATCTCTTATATATATATATATTATCATTTATTCATTAATTCGTATATATATATATTATATCAGGGTGTTTCGTTTTGGACGAACCGTTTTTTGTTCTCGTTTTATGTACTCGAAAATAAATTCCAGCCTCAAATTCCAATTCTAATACAAATCTAATCAAATTTTTTTTTTTTTTTTTTTTTTTTTCTAAATGTGAAAATTGAAAAACTGTTTATAGAGATTTGTGTTAGAATTGAAATCAACGGCTCGAAAAAACATTGAGAGAATTTCCTTTTTCAAGTACCTATTTCGTTAATGGAGCGAAAAAAAAAAAAAAAAAACAACAAATTTTGTCCAAAACAAGGCACCCTAATATTATTATTATTATTATTATTATTATTATTATTATCGCACATTATATTCAAATTTCATACACATATATAGCTTTATAGCTAAATAGGTATGATATACTATAATATTGATAAATATAAATATTAGGGTGGGTCAAGGGACGTTTCGAAATATATATATATATACAAAAAATAAAAAATCACATTTCTAAGGGTCAGCAGTATACTTTTAGAATTGAGACAGAAACTTGGGATGTTGATTAAATTATTTCTGTATATTATTATATTTATCGAAATTCGAATATATTATGACCGAATTAATAATTTAGGACCACATATTATGGGGTAATAAAATAAAATTACAATATATATACAAATGATCGTAGGTATATATCCATAGAATTATTCTTTAAATATAATTATTATATCCTCCTCTTTAATATAAATCGTAGGTACTAATATAGAATAAATACTATGGATTAGATTATCAGTAATAATAATAATTAGTAATTTAAATTAAATTTAATTTAATTTATATACCCTATATAGAGTTAAATAATATATATCATATCTAGTTCTCTCTAAACTATATAAACGCTTCCATAATACGAATTATTTAGTGAGACTCCTCGGGAGACGACCTGTTATGTTATATGCATATTTCAGCCCATGTACGGACTACCTACCCTCTAGTGATTTATGGATGGATGACTTTGTTCGGAGTCGTATATAAAGCATTTTGCTCTCTATATTACTATATGCGCAGTAGTAGTAGCAGTAGCAACGCAGAAACAGAAAACTACCTTGCGAAAATCTCGAGAACAGTTTTAGCCACATTCATATACTACATATAATATGCACACATATACATATGTAGTACTCGTATATGCACTCTGATGCATACTGTTCGACAGAGCACTCTGCTCCATGTATAACTTAGTATATACACATAAAGATATATATATGTCTATACACCTATGTGTATGTACCTATTATAGAACCACGTGTTAATTCCAAAGAGAGAACACACCCACACACACTGACACTGACACATACATATAGAAACTGCAGTTTTGTGCAATGGAAAGATTCGTACCTACCTACATGCATATATATATATATATATATATATGTGTGCAGTTATACGAGATTTTTAATTACACGAATTGCATCGTCACGGTTTCTGTCCGTGTCTTTATCTCTGTCTCTCTGTCCCTGTCGCATAGGATGTATAGTTAGATAATGAATATTACCCAGTGACAGTACCTATTTTCCGAGATTCTACACATATAGTACGATGTAAAAAAAAAGCTTATGCGCGGAAACGAAGAATTTATATACCTATACCGGATGTTCAAAATTTCATGTGCAGCGAAGAAAATATGTACAACGAAATTTGTTAATTCTTTTTTCTTTCTTCTTAAATATATATATAGTAGGTATATATATATTAGACTGTTTCAAAAAAAGCGATTATTTTATTTTTCTCAAAGAACATTGAAAAATCGTCAGAGTATGTCTAAACAAAGACCCTGTTCAAATGTGAGCCCTTAATATTAATATTTAGAGGTGGCGCTTTTCAATTTTCTATTTCCGTTTAAATAACATGGGAAAAATTTTTTCTGAACTTTCGAATTTTATTACTCAGAAACGAACTACCTTACAATAATAACTAAGATAGCTTTTTGTAGGAAATTTGACGCTCTATAAGAGAGGTCTGAATGAAAATTTGCGTGAGGCGAGCCGTTTCGGAGTTATCAAGCCTCAACCAGTGAACTGTTCAAAAGTAAAATCAAAATTAACATTAAATTGAAATGAATTATTGATGCATTGTAAATAAAATTTATGATGAAATTTCATCATTTATTTGTGATATACCCGTATTTTTGATTATTGATCAAAAAAATTATTCACTTATTGTTGATTAATAAAATTTTTTGATCAACATTGAATTGAAAATTTATGGATATTGGTTTTAAAGTTGATAATAGTGGGTATTTAAGTTAGATGAGTCGATTTTGTCGCGTATAAGTAGAAATTATCATTATTTTGAACAGTTCAATGGTTGAGGCTTGATAACTCCGCAACGGCTCGCCTCACGCAAATTTTCATTCAAACCTTTTTTATAGAGCGTCAAATTTGCTACAAAAAGCTATCTTAGTTATTATTGTAAGATAGTTCGTTTCTGAGTAATAAAATTCGGAAGTTCAGAAAAATATTTTCCCATGTTATTTAAATGGAAATAGAAAAATGAAAAGCGCCACCTCCAAATATTAATATTAAGGGCTCACATTTGAACAGGGTCTTTGTTTAGACATACTCTGACGATTTTTCAATGTTCTTTGAATTTTTTTTTTTTTTTAAACAGTCTAATATATATACATATATATGAAAGAGCTGATTGTAAGCCTGGTGAAGGGGATTTGTCGCGCGGGGTTTTCCGCCCATCTAGGTATACCCGTGTCTACAGAGAGCGGAGTAGAGATAGCTACACGTCTACACCGGGGGTGGTGGTTTAAGCGGCTTAACGTTAGACTTCATAGTACACGCTCAATTTCCCCACTTAGATATATAGGTTGCAGACACTAGCCAGGCCCTTTACTTGTCTACAGGATAAGGGCGGTTTTGTTAAGCTCGTCTACTAATCGTATACATATATGCATATTACCTATATATGTAGTAATTAATTCACAAATCAAAGAAATGATACACAAATCAGGGTGTGCCAGAAAAAAAAAAAAAAAAATTATTCAAACGCACATGAAGATTCCGGTAAAGCATTTTAAACCAGAATATCTCAGCCAAATATGAGCTCTCAATATTTGACTAAGATATTCTATTTGAGATGCTTTATACCAGAATGTTGATGCGCGTTTGAATTTGTTCTTTTTTTTTTTTTGCACACCCTAATACACATATTATTTATGAGAGGAACAATAATTACGAACGCATATGATTAATTAATTGCTGTGTGTGACAATTAGACAATAACGTTTCGATAATACACGAATCGATGTACTACTCTGTACTATTGCAATTATAGGAGACAATTTAATCGAGATCTTAGTATACGATATATTTGTCGAGAGGAATGCAGAAGGTATAATTCCATATACACTGATGCCGTATACAAGTCATAGTCATATATACATATAGGTATATAATATGCAACAATCAGGTAAAGAGATCGACGTGTATAAGTACAGCTTGTGCGCGCACTTCCATTCGCGAGATGGATATTCAGCCTTCGCAGATTTCTATAGGTATTCTCTTACTCTTCTCAAACTTTACACACTCATCCATGCATATATATATATATATATATATATATACACACTATCTAGACAGACAGACAGACAGACACTCGACCCAGAAAAGAAATGTTCACGGTTCTGGTTCCGATGCTATGCTACTGGTGCAGAACGTTGTGCAAGAGTGTATAAGGTATGGATCATGGTTACTTAAAAAAAAAAAAAAGAAAGAACATGGTCAGAAATTTCGATAGAAAGATGAGAATCGTGTATATAATATACTAATATTTCTCTTCGATGATCCCCTGCGCGATTCTTGAATGCACTGACGTATGCACACACAACACCTTGTATTATTTTTTTTTTTTTTTTTTTTTTTTTTTTTTTGCTTCTTTTTTTTTTTTACCACCCTCACAATTATTTTTCGTATAATAAAATTAACTTCCTTTTCAAGTAGCAATTAAAAGCGTTGTGGACCGCAAGGAAGGTGCTGTCGTCGACCTTATAGTATACCTAATTAGTAGCTGGTTAATTACCTCGAATAATAACAACTATGTGCGCGCATATATCTGCACCAGCAGCACACGACCATAATAATAATAATAATAATAATAATAATAATAACAATGTGTTAGAATTGCAGTTTTGAATTTAACATCAAATTTTTCACATCTCTTTTCTCTCTATAAACACACACACACACACACAGACACACATTTATATATATTCGGATAAAATCAAACCTCAGAGCTACTGCTACTGCAGCTAGTAAAATCGAGGTCGCTGTTTATCAGATCTGACACAGCGTTTCGCTATTAACTTGGCTCCGGTTTCTACCATACCCCGGGTGTGTCATATATACTATATTTCACAGATCCTTAAAGATTTATATGAATTTTTTCATATACAGAATATATATAATATGAAAATTTCCTTATAGTAATATATAGTATAGTATTAGTATATAATATAATAGAATAATAGATTATTATATAGGTTTTAGTTTTGTTTTACTTCTTCTTCTTCTTCCTACCTATTTTTATGTGAAATAAAAAAAAAAAAAAATAATAATTATATATTTTTTTTAATAACTCTGGATTTTCGTCTATATTCTATGTTTCAGCAGCATCCTAACGCAACGAATAGCAGCGAGACAAGCGTCGGCGGTGTATCCGGCGCGTGTGGTAGCAGCGGTGTTCCGGTTTCGGCAGCCGAAGCTGGATGCAGTAGTAGTAGAGGCGGTAGTAGCAGCGGACACGGTGGTGAAGGTGGGGTCACGTCTGGATCCCACGGTATCAGCGGCGGTGGTACTGCAGGTAGTGGCGGACAAACATCTGGACATACTACTCGCGAAAGCCACGCTAAATTTCGCCACGGTTTGCTACAGCTGATGATCCACACTATCGACCCACTCCACGACGGTCAGTCCCGCACCGGTATATCCTCAACACTCTATCACTCTCGCTTGCTCATTTTTTAATTATGCTTATATATATATATATAAAGAATTTAGGAAAAGATATATATATATATATATGAGGTATTCCACGCCGTTTCGAACGGTCAAAAAAATAACCGCTTCCGAAAAAATCGTAATTTGGTCCTCGAACACAACTATATCGAAAGAATTCATACCATATGTGAATTTATCGGACCAGTCGAACCAAATTTTTAAGTCTTCTAACTGAAGCTCACCTCTATATGAGCGTGCAGTCTTCAGATAGACTGAAAAAAACGGAAGTGCATCATAATTATTTTTTCAAGTAAAAATTAATAGGCTTCGAACGATAGAGTCACTACTCAATGAAATAAACACAGACCTGGGACTAAGAAGGTCAATGACAATAACATGAAATTCAAGTAAAGATTCCTCCAGTCCTTCAGTGGTCTAATTGGACAAGGCGTCGCAGTACAAATGCGGAGGTCCCGGTTCAAACCCGGGCTGAAGGAATTTTTACTTGAAAAAATAATTATGATGCACTTCCGTTTTTTTCAGTCTATCTGAAGACTGCACGCTCATATAGAGGTGAGCTTCAGTTAGAAGACTTAAAAATTTGGTTCGACTGGTCCGATAAATTCACATATGGTATGAATTAATAGGCTTCGAACGATAGAGTCACTACTCAATGATATATCGAAAGAATTTTTGTGAATTTTTTCAGAATTTTCGGATTGCATTTGTGGATTTTTTCCAAATTCCAACTTTTTTTTACAAACTTCCGTATCTCAAAAGTATAAGATCCTACAAGAAAATTTATGAGACACAAAAGTTGCAGTTTCGAATCAACTTTCTGAAAAAATTTTTTTTGGGAATTTCTCGAATCCCAAAAATAGCAATTTTTATCAAAAATACACAAAAATCGATTTTTCAATCAATACGTCACCTTCGATTTGCCTCGATAAATCACAGAAAATACTCTCAAGTGTGGAGAACAACCCCGTATTTTTTTTTAGATGGGTGGCGCAATCGTTTGGAAGATATGCTTTATTAATTTTTTTTTTTTTTCTGAAATTTTTTTTTTTTTTCTTCTGAGAAAAAAAAATAATGAAGCATATCTTCCAAACGATTGCGCCACCCATCTCAAAAAAAAATACGGGGTTGTTCACCACACTTGAGAGTATTTTCTGTGATTTATCGAGGCAAATCGAAGGTGACGTATTGATTGAAAAATCGATTTTTGTCTATTTTTGATAAAAATTGCTATTTTTGGGATTCGAGAAATTTTCAAAAAAAATTTTTCAGAAAGTTGATTCGAAACTGCAACTTTTGTGTCTCATAAATTTTCTTGTAGGATCTTATACTTTTGAGATACGGAAGTTTGTAAAAAAAAGTTGAAATTTGGAAAAAATCCACAAATGCAATCCGAATATTCTGAAAAAATTCACAAAAATTCTTTCGATATAGTTGTGTTCGAGGACCAAATTACGATTTTTTCGGAAGCGGTGATTTTTTTGACCGTTCGAAACGGCGTGGAATACCTCATATACAGGGTGTTCTTTATATATATAATATATATATATATATATATATTATGCGCTTGCGAAAATTTATTGTATTATATAGAATAGTTTATTTTTTGATTGATAAGTATGTGCGTGTATAGATTGTAATATAATTGTTGCGTTATATAAATAAATTATATGTATATAGATAGACCGAGATTATTATTATTATTATTATTATTATTATTATTATTATTCAAAAATATCGTATTTTGAAAAACTTTAGTTTTTATTTTTTTAAACGCGATATATGTATATTTCATAAAGCATTAAATCGCGGAACGGAGCTGAGGATTTTTTTTTTTTTGTTTTATTTTTTTTTTTTTTTTGCTTTTTCTCTCGTATAATTATTATTATATATACATGTAGTATATAACGTATATATAATATTAAGATTTATGAATGTATTTCAAAAGAGATTTCTAAAGAGTCGCCGAGAGAGAGAGAGAGAGAGAAAAGGTGTTTTCTTTTTATATATATATTTTCAAAGATTTGTACAATAATTATATATAGGGTCACGCCTCGAACGGGAATGGCTGTATGAGAATTTTTTTTTTTTCCTTCTTTTTTCCGAGTATTCACTTATATATATATACGTTTATAATATTATACGAAAGAAATGTGCATGAAATAATTTTCATATAAAAATGCGTTAATAAAGAAAAAAAAATGGAGTTAATTTTGAATAATAATAATTATAAGCGTATATAAAATATAATATCTAGCAGCAGCGTACACTATATATATGGTACGTTTTCTAATTATATATAATATACAATACAGTAGATTTTCAAATTATATGTACTACTACCCTACTAATTATATCGCGTCACTAATGCCATAAGGTCGTAAGCGCCAAAAAAAAAAAAAATTCGTATTTTTGGTGGCAAAATTTTTTTCATGGCATATAACATCGTTTGGGCATATTCGCAAAAAAAATAATTTTTTGGCGCTTACGACCTTATGGCATTAGTGACGCGATATGTATATATAATTAAATTCTGAGTTATAATAATAATAATCGAATAAAATTTATAGGAAACTATATACATAACGAAATATATTAAAGCAGTTGAACCTCGCACTCGCGTGGGTTAGAAGATCGTCCGATCGACCTTTTTCAACCTTTAGTTAGTCCAATCAGTTTCACGTCAAGTTCCCTGTTGTGCATGGGGCGGCGGTTTGACATATATATGCGCCTTTAGCTTATTATACCCTATAACAGGGTAAAACACGGCTTAGACACGCGAACTTTTCCTTCGTTATCATTATTCACTAAACAAAAAAAAAAAAAAAAAAAAAAAAAAATCACAAATTAAAATATTTCTACTCTTTTTTTTTTTTTTTTTTTGCTATTTTTGCTATTTTTCTATTTTCTACACCTATATAAGGGAATTTCGCGTCACTTGAGTCGCTAAAAAAAAAAAAAAAAAAAAAAACCCCATTCTTATTTGATAAGCGAACGAGAGAAGAGACAGATGATTGTAAACGACGTAATAATATATAGCTACTATGGTGACAAACCGCAGCTCCTCGAGGGGTATAATAATTATAGGTAGTATGAAGTTTTGCATTATCTTTGAAGAACGCCGCACGTAGCCTAAAAATAAGCCTCTAGGTCTAACCCGCGGCTTTATTATGATTAGACTCTTTCTCTTTCTCTTTCTTTTTCTCTCTCTCTCTCTCTCTCTCTCATTATACACCCCGCAGGCATTACGTTTGTCGTTTTTATCAGCCGAATGCAACGCGGGGATGATAATAACTCACGAGTAGCTACTAATTATAACCCGCTGCAGGCTATGCAGAAAAGTTTGTCCTCAGAAAATGAAGATAAAGAAAAAAAAAAAAAATAAAATAATTAAAGATTCAAAAAAGAAAAAAATAATCCACCAAATTGGAGTTAGAATTGTTATAATTAAAAGCTCAAACTCTTTTCGAGTATACATATACAACAATATTTTTCGTCAATGGAGCGGTAAAAAAAAAAAAAAAAAAAAAAAAAAAAAAAAAATGTTCGTTCAAAACGAAAGCACACCCTATATACATTATAAATATATGTGATTAATGATTATATTTTTAAACTGCATTAACCGCGCGCGCGCGAGGGCTTCGTCCCTTATAAAATGAGTTTAGCATAAACTGTTTTATGATTTCGCGTCGTATATTATATTCATCTATGCGTCTATCTTATATCCTCGTGTTCACGTAATACTTATATAGTATATATATTTATATAGCATGATATGTATTAGACTGTTTAAAAAAAAGCGATTATTTTATTTTTCTCAAAGAACATTGAAAAATCGTCAGAGTATGTCTAAACAAAGACCCTGTTCAAATGTGAGCCCTTAATATTAATATTTAGAGGTGGCGCTTTTCAATTTTCTATTTCCGTTTAAATAACATGGGAAAAATTTTTTCTGAACTTTCGAATTTTATTACTCAGAAACGAACTACCTTACAATAATAACTAAGATAGCTTTTTGTAGGAAATTTGACGCTCTATAAGAAAGGTCTGAATGAAAATTTGCGTGAGGCGAGCCGTTTCGGAGTTATCAAGCCTCAACCATTGAACTGTTCAAAATTAAAATCAAAATTAAAATTAAATTGAAATGAATTATTGATGCATTGTAAATAAAATTTATGATTAAATTTCATCATTTATTTGTGATATACCCGTATTTTTGATTATTGATCAAAAAAATTAATCACTTATTGTTGATTAATAAAATTTTTTGATCAACATTGAATTGAAAATTTATGGATATTGGTTTTAAAGTTGATAATAGTGGGTATTTAAGTTACATGAGTCGATTTTGTCGCGTATAAGTAGAAATTATCATTATTTTGAACAGTTCAATGGTTGAGGCTTGAAAACTCCGAAACGGCTCGCCTCACGCAAATTTTCATTCAAACCTTTTTTATAGAGCGTCAAATTTGCTACAAAAAGCTATCTTAGTTATTATTGTAAGATAGTTCGTTTCTGAGTAATAAAATTCGGAAGTTCAGAAAAATATTTTCCCATGTTATTTAAATGGAAATAGAAAAATGAAAAGCGCCACCTCTAAATATTAATATTAAGGGCTCACATTTGAACAGGGTCTTTGTTTAGACATACTCTGACGATTTTTCAATGTTCTTTGAAAATTTTTTTTTTTGAAACAGTCTAATATGTATAATATATAGGTAATACAATATATATATATATATATTTGAGATCGTGTGTGAAATTGCAACGTTGAATGAAATTTCAAGAATATAGATGAAAAAAACTGTAATATAGCATATTATATACAAGGTAGAAAATTTCGAGTATTACGAGTCAGCATAATATCATATACACTATAATATATAATACAACGTACATCTCGAAACAGCCCTGACCTAGAAACTATATGCCGGACGCATTGATCGTCGGACGTGGCAAAAATCTTCCCCCACCCCATCATCATCATCATCATCCCTTCCACGATACTCGGGTATATTAATCTATCCTATTTCTTTTCGGGATAAAAGATGCTACACAACGTTCTAAACTCCAATATATAGCTGGTAAAGAGAGATAAGAGAAATGTTTTTTATATTATAATATACGTGCAGATGAATAAAATTGATTTTTTTTATTTTTTTTTTTTTTTTTAATCACTTATTTCTTTATATATTATGAGATTTGAGTAAACCAAATATATATAATAGTTGCGAGAAGCGTGCTTCGAGTTATTCGATTTGCTAAGGTGAACCGAGCGCGAGAGCGACCGAGTTGGCGATTGAGCTTTCCGGGTTAATTGGCGCGCCTTACGCCCCCGCCACCACTTTCTAGTCGTGTGCCCATACACACTACTCCCGCGATCCGTAGCTCTCAACTTAACTCCCATACCCCCCCCCAACTATATAGAGAAGGTACTCAGAGCTACTATACTCGACGGCAGAGGAAGTTACCGACGAACCACCCCCCTACCTGACTCCCTGCAGCTCCCTCCCGCAGAACTATAAAGTTTAACAGCTCAAGGCACGACAGTCGACCTACGAACTAACCAGGTCGATATTCTTCGGTTCTTATATACGTATGTGTGTGTGCTTTTTTTTACAGCATAGGTACGCGAGTTTATCGCGAGACGGTCTCATCCATATATAATATATATAGACAATAATACGATAGTAGTATATATCGTTGCGTTGAAGAATTAAATTATCGACATAAGAAATTGCGAGGTAATAAAATAAGGATTGAATTTTTTTTTTCTAATTTTTGTATAATTCGTATATTATAATAGATCGATTTTTCTAAAAAAAAAAAACAAAAAAAAAAAAAAAAAAAAGAAAAAGGAAAGGTACGCTCTTCTCGCGACTATTTAATTGCCCGTTATTTCTATACGGGGTAATGCACGCGAGATTTTCGCCCTAACTCCGGTATCAGATAACCGTTGCAGCCGTCGAACTTTCCCCGTGTTTTCCATTACCGCACGTCCCTTTGGTCCCCACCACGATCTCAAATCTCGACGTTTGTCTACTGCCATCGTAGACGACGACGACGACGGTCAATAATCTCGAGACAAATGGGGTTGGTCATAGGAGTTTAATAAACTTTTTCAGATCTCGCGAGAATAACGATTATTATCATGCTACACCGATCGATCAATATAATATATATATATAGGGGAAAGTGGGGCAGAATGGCCGGATGGGGCTAAATGGCCGCCAAAAAAAAAATTGACTTACTAGCATTTTCGCATCAAGGAGGATCATATGAGACGCCATACAACGGGATTCCGCTGAAAGTACTCAAAAATTTTCAGGGTGGGGCTAAACGGCCACCCTAATAAAAGTAGCGAAATTGCATTTTCACGTCGAAGTGAGTGAAAATCGGTTAATTTCATATGATATTTAATCATACCAATTGAAATTTATTTGTTCCGAATAAATATTTAATTGCGACTATTGAAAAAAATATTTCGTTAATTCAATTATATTTTTTTCTCAGTGTAGGGTGAGCGACTTTGCCCCACCCTTTCAGTTTTGCATCGTTTTCAGTGGAACCACGCTGCATATAGTTTTATCTCACTCACTTCGACGTGAAAATGCAATTTCGCTACTTTTATTAGGGTGGCCGTTTAGCCCCATCCTAAAATTTTTTGAGCACTTTCAGCGGAATCGCGTTGCAAGGCGTCTCATACGATCCCCCTTGGTGCGAAAATGCGAGTAAGTCAATTTTTTTTTCAGCGGCCATTTAGCCCCATCTGGCCATTCTGCCCCACTTTCCCCTATATATAGTATATGCTGATTATTATTATACGCTTTGCACGGTGCTTATATATATATGTACGATGCATATTCCTATACACTTGATCTATCATCGCATGCTTGTATAGTAAAAAAAAAAAAAAAAAACAAGAAACAAAAAAAAACTTCCAAGTTTACCTATACTAATTGCAAGAACCACACAAAAACCGCCTGATGTAAACTAAACCGCAACCACCTATATACATGTATATATATATTGCAGTCTGGCTTTCTAACACCCTGTACTTTATTATATATATATATATATATTAGACTGTTTCAAAAAAAAAGCGATTATTTTATTTTTCTCAAAGAACATTGAAAAATCGTCAGAGTATGTCTAAACAAAGACCCTGTTGAAATGTGAGCCCTTAATATTAATATTTAGAGGTGGCGCTTTTCAATTTTCTATTTCCGTTTAAATAACATGGGAAAAAATTTTTCTGAACTTTCGAATTTTATTACTCAGAAACGAACTACCTTACAATAATAACTGAGATAGCTTTTTGTAGGAAATTTGACGCTCTATAAGAAAGGTCTGAATGAAAATTTGCGTGAGGCGAGCCGTTTCAGAGTTATCAAGCCTCAACCATTGAACTGTTCAAAATTAAAATCAAAATTAAAATTAAATTGAAATGAATTATTGATGCATTGTAAATAAAATTTATGATGAAATTTCATCATTTATTTGTGATATACCCGTATTTTTGATTATTGATCAAAAAAATTAATCACTTATTGTTGATTAATAAAATTTTTTGATCAACAATGAATTGAAAATTTATGGATATTGGTTTTAAAGTTGATAATAGTGGGTATTTAAGTTAGATAAGTCGATTTTGTCGCGTATAAGTAGAAATTATCATTATTTTGAACAGTTCAATGGTTGAGGCTTGATAACTCCGAAACGGCTCGCCTCATGCAAATTTTCATTCAAACCTTTTTTATAGAGCGTTAAATTTGCTACAAAAAGCTATCTTAGTTATTATTGTAAGATAGTTCGTTCCTGAGTAATAAAATTCGGAAGTTCAGAAAAATATTTTCCCATGTTATTTAAATGGAAATAGAAAAATGAAAAGCGCCACCTCTAAATATTAATATTAAGGGCTCACATTTGAACAGGGTCTTTGTTTAGACATACTCTGACGATTTTTCAATGTTCTTTGAAAATTTTTTTTTTTGAAACAGTCTAATATATATATATGCCCACCCACCTACACACGTCTACCTTATTATATACTTATAGTTAGTTATACTAATCGCAAAACTTATATAGAAGTAAATTGAAACCTTTATACCTATAACTATATCCATATAAATAATATCAATTATAAAGTAGAGTTGAGTATAATAAATATAGATCGGTAAAGTTAAAAAAAAAAAAAAAAATAGCAGAAAGATTGAATTTTACATACCTATATTATATTATAAGACTAATCATTCAAATTTATAAATCGAATTGTTATCATTTTTTCTTCTATATCAACAAAAAACAAAAAAAAAAAAAAAAAAAAAAAAAAAAAAAAAAAAAAAAAAACAGGCAAAGTGGATGAGAAAGCAACGCAGCTACACGCGATAGCTTCTCTAAAAGTTCTCCTCGATGCAACGAGGCCCCAAAATGGTGCCGCGACTACGACAGCCGCGCAATATTCTGGTTCCGGAACTGCATCTAAGGAAACAACTTTACAACTTCAGCAAGGATCTCAGGGTACTACTACTACCACTACGACTACAACTACTGCTGGTACTACGACGGGGATACAGGAACTTCCTAACGGCGGTATATCGTCGGGTCTTGACGCCGGTCTCGAGTCGGTAATTATATTTTTCATTATTATATATTATTATGGTTGGAGATAAGAAGATTTATAATATAAATAATAAAATAGTCACATAAGTGCGAAAAAATGACATTTTTCGCAGTCAGACAGACGTATCTAAAAATTGAGATATATACGTTTTTGCGTCACATAAATATCAGAAAAAAAAAAAAAAAAAAAAAAAAATACCAAAATCCTGGCACTTATATACTTATAGACTATGTTATTATTAAGCTGTCGATATAAATATGTGATTAGATTAGCTAGCTAGAAAAAACTATAATATGAACTAAATCGTCCATAGCTTTATTTTATTATATAACTTATATGCCACCACTTTCCGGGATATTAGCTACCTATTTACGTGTGTATATGCATATTGCAGTCCGGACTATGTTATACGCGTTATATACGTATACGTGGGTGGAAAAAAAAAAAAGAAAAAAAAAAAAAAAAAAAAAAAAAAAAGAAAAAGCTTTGTTCTTTATATTCTCGAATGAAAGCTCTGCATGGGTGGAGGGAAAATAGGAGGAGCCGGTCTTTTCATTTCCAAAGCGTTTAGAATCTGGGTCAATGCTGACTGACGAGTGAGTGAGTGAGTGAGTGAGTGACTGGGCTGACTGGCTAAGCGACTTGACTATATATACCTAATACACCTGGTATTATATACTAGACATGCAGGAGTAACACGAATCGAGAAAACAAAGTACGCATATAAAGCTTTTTGAAAAAAAAAAAAAAAAAATTAAAATTTGCTTCTCTCTCTCTGGTTTTTTTTTTTTTTTTTTTTTTTTTTAACGTTCTTCTTTATACACATGACTATATATTATTAACATATGATTGTAATTACACACAGGGGGAAGAGGACGAGCCACCTGAAGCACTGGACATGGGGTGGCCGCGCAACAACCGAAAAAGGCTGACGTACATTCTAGTTGCACCAATTCTCTTCCCTTTGTGGCTAACGCTACCAGACACTCGCACTCCTAAGGGTAAATTATTTAAAAAAAAAAAAAAGTTATATTGTTCTTTTCAAACCTATATATATATATTAGACTGTTTCAAAAAAAAAAAATTTCAAAGAACATTGAAAAATCGTCAGAGTATGTCTAAACAAAGACCCTGTTCAAATGTGAGCCCTTAATATTAATATTTAGAGGTGGCGTTTTTCATTTTTCTATTTCCATTTAAATAACATGGGAAAATATTTTTCTGAACTTCCGAATTTTATTACTCAGAAACGAACTATCTTACAATAATAACTAAGATAGCTTTTTGTAGCAAATTTGACGCTCTATAAAAAAGGTTTGAATGAAAATTTGCGTGAGGCGAGCCGTTTCGGAGTTTTCAAGCCTCAACCATTGAACTGTTCAAAATAATGATAATTTCTACTTATACGCGACAAAATCGACTCATGTAACTTAAATACCCACTATTATCAACTTTAAAACCAATATCCATAAATTTTCAATTCAATGTTGATCAAAAAATTTTATTAATCAACAATAAGTGATTAATTTTTTTGATCAATAATCAAAAATACGGGTATATCACAAATAAATGATGAAATTTAATCATAAATTTTATTTACAATGCATCAATAATTCATTTCAATTTAATTTTAATTTTGATTTTAATTTTGAACAGTTCACTGGTTGAGGCTTGATAACTCCGAAACGGCTCGCCTCACGCAAATTTTCATTCAGACCTTTCTTATAGAGCGTCAAATTTCCTACAAAAAGCTATCTTAGTTATTATTGTAAGGTAGTTCGTTTCTGAGTAATAAAATTCGAAAGTTCAGAAAAATTTTTTCCCATGTTATTTAAACGGAAATAGAAAATTGAAAAGCGCCACCTCTAAATATTAATATTAAGGGCTCACATTTGAACAGGGTCTTTGTTTAGACATACTCTGACGATTTTTCAATGTTCTTTGAGAAAAATAAAATAATCGCTTTTTTTGAAACAGTCTAATATATATATATATAATGAAACAGATATTTGTATGTTTAATTTTATTTTCTTATTTAAATTCTATATATTAATATAGGTAAGAAGTTTTTCGCCGTAACATTCATCGGTTCAATATTCTGGATCGCTGCCTACTCTTACTTGATGGTATGGTGGGCTAACGTGGCTGGTGACACGGTACAAATACCACCTGAAGTAATGGGTCTAACGTTCCTCGCCGCTGGTACGAGCATACCGGATCTTATAACTAGTGTAATAGTAGCGAGAAAGGGTTTCGGCGATATGGCTGTATCGAGTTCGGTCGGTAGCAACATCTTCGACGTCACAGTCGGGTAAGATACAATAATAAATAAATAAATAAATAATAAAATAATAATAATAACTTTTTGTTTTCTCTCTATTTTCCTATTACATGCATACCTATATATATATTTATATATATCAATAAAGACTTCCGGTACCTTGGCTTCTATACGGTATAATATACGGTAAACCAGTGGAGGTTAATTCCGTGGGTATGGTATGCAGCATAGCGATACTATTCTGCATGTTGCTATTCGTCATAATGAGCATAGCATGTTTCCGATGGCGTATGAACAAGGGACTTGGATTCACAATGTTCCTTCTATACTTCGTATTCGTAGCAGTATCGCTAATGTTTGAATACGAGATACTCGTATGCCCTGTTTAATAATTATATATATATATATATATAAATATATAAATATATATATATATACTATACAGTATACACACGACTGCAGTGCATCCGGTATACTGTGCAGTTTGTTTCATTCTTTATATATAATAAATAATTATATAAATATAGTATATAGAGTAATATATATAGAGTATATATATATATATATATATTAGAAAACGAAGAAGAGGAACGTGGTAAGGAATAATATACCAGTTCCTCTATATATATATATATATATATAAATATACTTCTCCTTCGTTATTGCAGTTCAGTAAATAATGTAAATATGTACAAACCTAATTATTATTATTATTATTATTATTATCATTATTATTATTATTATAGTATATTATATTGTTATATCATATACATCTGAGTTATTTAATTAAATCATATTATATTATCACGCGCACTGAACGCGACTGCATATTATATAGAATATATATTTATTGTTATATATATTAATATAAATATCAAAGCTGGCAATACTTACATAGAAAGAGAAAGAATAGTAAAAACAAATTATATACTAGACGGGTTTTCTGCAACTGTCTACACTTATATTAATGATAGATACATATAATATAGTATATATATATATATATATACCTAATACATAGACGTAACTTCGATCAGCGCGTTTTTATTGTATAATAAATAAATATATAAACCGAAAGAGAGAGAGAGAGAGAGAGAGAGAGAGAGAGAGAGAGAGAGAGAGAGAGAGAGAGAGAGAGAGAGAGAGAGAGAGAGAGAGAGAGTAACAGAAAGAGAAGGGAGAATAAGAGACGCGGTGAAACACCCCTGCAGGTATCGATTCGCGGCTCGGTTCTCTCCTCGCCGTTGGCGGGTTGGTTCGATCCCAAGGAGTTTCCTTATAACCGAGATAGAGATAGAATATACAGATATATATATATATATATATAGAGAGAGAGAGAGAGTCGGAGATGGAGCTGTGCGGGGGCGCAACCGCAGGTTTAACCTTGAATCGCGTAAGGGTTTTGCGACTAATGTATAGTTAGTATTAGGTATATATATATTATACTATAATACATGGTAAAATCTTTTTTTTTCAAAAAATTACATACTATAAATCGTTGGAAGAATACGAAGACGACGAAAAAAAAAAAAAAAAAAAAAAAAAAAAATTAAAAAAAATCGTTTTGTTTTTTTTTTTTTTTCCAATTATTCATAATTTGATCGAATATCGTACAAGTTTTCAAAGATACTTTCTTCTTTTTTTTTTTTATATATTCTTGAATAAACGAAAAAAACAAAAACAAAAAAAAAAAAAACAATTACTAATATACTTAGCTACTGATTTTCTCTTTCTGATAAAAATGAAAAATTATATTAATATATAATACAATATATATAATATGGGGCTTTTCACGTCACATTTACCCCTTTTGTATACCTCATTATTATTATTATTATTATTATTATTATTATTATTATTATTATTATTATTATTATTATTATTATTATTCATAATATTACTATCAATATTATCTGATCATCCTTGTTGTGTAAATTATTAATTTTAAATACCTATATATATATACATATAATTACTGTTACATTGTTATCCTATTGTTAATAATATTATTATTATTATTATTATTATTATTATTATTATTATTGTTATTCATTGAACTCATGATATTAAATCGCATTGTTGTATATTAATATGTAACTTATAATATCGAGATATCATAATAATTATAATGACGAACATTGATTAATTGATAAATAATAATAATAATAATAATAATAATAATAATAATGATAATTATTTATTAATATGATTTTATAATTCGGTACTATTATAGTATGAGTGAGAAATGCCTAGAGAGACGCGGCCTATATACACATATATATATATATACTATAATATATAGCTTTTTGAATTATAAAAAAGAAAGAAAAATATTGATTACGTGATTAAATAAAATAATGGTAATAATAATAATAATAATAATTGTATTATCTTATTAATTACAGCCTATAATAATTATAAAAATGAAAATTAATTAGAGAGAAGTGTGAGAAGAACGAGAGAGAAAGAAAAAAAAAAAAAAAAAAAAAAAAAAAAAAGAAAGAACAATTAAAGAAACGCCGGATGAGAAACGTAATATTATTATCAAAATTGAAATAATATATTATTATTATTATTATTATTATTATTATTATTATTATTACTACTAAAACCTATATACTGTATACATATATATTATAGAGTAGAAAATGTAGTGGGGTAAAATTTTGTCGATTTTCATTGATTCTGTTTTTACGCAAATCACAATATTATTACGATAATGTGTATATAATATATAATTGATTGATTGATTCATTGATTATTGATAATGAGATAGAGAGAGAGAGAGAGAGAGAGAGAAAGAGAGAGAGAGAGCTATACATACTTATATAATATGTGTAGCAAAATCGCAGCAAAACGTAGAAATAATAATAATAATAATAATAATAATAATAATAATAATAATAATGATAACGTAGCTGGGGTGTAATCCATGAGATTATAGTATGTACTAGTGTAATTAAGATATAACAGTAGAGAGATGCACAATACGATCTTCCCGATGTATCGATCACGAATATTAGAATAATAATAATAATAATAATAATAATAATAATAATAATTAAGATGAATATATATATAAAGAAAATGTAGGTATGTATTTATAATATTATTAAAATCATGGCCGTGCCCCCATTACATATTGCGAATTAGGCTTTAGATACACACACACACATATATACCTACATATATATAATATATACATAGATACGATCGTTTTGAATAATAATAACAATAATAATTCGTTAATACAAACTATACACGTTAGTGACGAATGATGATATTAATAAATAACGCGTTCTAACACAACATTTAATATTATAATATATACATATACATATACATATGTATGTATATATATACCGGAAACAGAAGAAGAAGAAAAAAGAAAAGAAAAAAAAAAAAAAAAAAAAAAAAAACGGAAATCATCAAACGTGCGGACACCTCCCGTATTTATTTAAAGTATCAATGGAACTCGTATGATAATACGCGGTAATACATAAAATACGCAAAATTTGTTCAAAAAATTATTGAAAAAGATGAATAAAGAATTTGAAAAAAAAAAAAAAAAAAAAAGAGAAAGATATAGAAAGAATCAAAAATCAATGTTCCGAGCTTGTTTTTCACTTCGATCAATTTTTTTTTTTTTTTTTTTTTCTCCTGATTGTTCATCATGATATTATATATATCATATTATATTATATATATACGATATATGTTATTATACACTCTCTCTGCATATAAATATAGTATATTCGATAGATAAAAAAAAAAAATAATAATAATAATAATATGTAAAACAAAAAAAAAAACAAAAAAATACTTTTACTCGAAAAAAATTCGTGTTTTTATACGTAAAAAATATATGTATAATAATAATAATAATAGTAATAATATACATGTAGTATAGATAATGTAGGGTAGTATAGCTATATGTGGAAATTAAAGGAGGTGTCGCATACATACATACATACGTATTCGTATATGTATATATATACATATAATATAATATAATATTATATGTATATGTGTAGTTTGTATTTTAGATAAAATATAAATATAAATATAAATAATAATGATAAAAAAACTTCATAAAAAAAAAAAAAAAAATTATATATTACCGATTAGAGTAGGTACACACATACATACATACATACATGAATACTACATAATATATTACATACTTATTATATAAAATGTAGGATCAAGATTTGATAATATAGAGCGTGGCGTTAATAATTAATCCGGTTGGGTTACATTATATATAATATATATATATATATATATATAAAAATCCTTATATAATATATAAAAATACTTATACATATTATATTATGTAGCTGAGGTGACGAAAGAGCCGTTCCAATATTTAGGACAATTTATTATATATAAATAAATTTATATACAATATATTATATTATTATTATACTATCTAATAATTGTTGTTTATATATTATATTAAATAGTTATAAACATATTATATAATCTGAAGGGGAGGGAGGGAAAAAAACAGAACAAAAAAAAATAAATAAAAAAAAAAAATAAAAAAGAACAACAACAATTATTACCGATGGTGAGAAGGATTACATAATATATGTACCTACATATGTATTATATATATATATATATATACAGTGGGTAATTATTTATGTATCCATATAGGTATATAGGCTATAGTTAACTAATAATAATAATAATAATAATAATAATAATAATAACAGCAGCTACTTACAATATTTGATATGAATAATAAAAAAAAAAAAAAAAAAAATTCTACACCATATAAATTAGCTAATAATACGCGCGCGATGTAACAAAAATCATTGGATATAATTATTACTCACTGATCTCTATATATGATTATACTATAATAATAGTATATATATTATATTACATTATATAGATTCATATAAATAACGATCATAATGATAATGATAATGATAATGATAATAATAATAATAATAATAATAATAATAATAATAATAATAATAATATTTACGAAGCACGATTCACGCACATATCAAAAAAAAAAAAAAAAAAAAAAAAAAAAAGAAAATACTAAAAGTAAATAAATAAATAAAAAAAAAAAAACGATGTGGAAAATATTCTACATATATATTAGGTATATATATAGATATTATGTATTGTAGATATAATTATATATTATATTGATTAACTAGTACGATTATTAGATTATTATTATTAAATATAAATCGTAAGACGATAGTTTATTATTATTATTATTATTATTATTATTATTATTATTATTATTATTATTGTTCTTGTTATCATTGTTGCTGTTGTTGTTCATGTTGTTGTTGTTGCTGTTGTTGTTGTTGTTGCTATTGTTATTATTATTGTTGTTATCATTCATCATCGTGGATAATCATTATTTTTCTTTTTTAATATATATATATATATATTATTATATAGGTATATATATATATATAGGTATATATATATATATATATATATATATATATATATATATTACATTATATAGGTATACCCGCGTTCGGCTGTATTCTGAATAATATAGAAAAAAAAAAAAAAAAAAAAAAAAAAAAACGCCCATATGATTGCAATACGAAATACTAAGTTCAAGTTTCAAGTTCAAGTAAAATGAAAAATATGAAGAAAAAAAAAAAACGGAGCGAGAGAAAATAAGAGGAAGAAAAAAAAAAAAAACAATTTATTACGCTCACTTTACCGCGGAAATATACATATACCTATTATGTTATATATATGTATATAATTATATATATATATATATAATTATATATATATATCATCATCTTTATAATATAAATATGAAGAAAATTTTTACGAAATATATTTATAATAATGATAATGATAATAATAATAATAATAACAATGATGATGATGATAATAATAATGAGGCATATAAATATAAGTTAAATTATACCTTAAATAAATGTTGTTGTCTACCTACCCTAGCGTTGTAGCATTGGTAGAATTATGTAGACTCGTATATATGCATATATATATATATATGTGTATGTATATGTATATATACATATATATAGGTGTGAATAGCTCAAGTTAATTAATTATAGAAAGTTTGATTATTATTTAAATTTATATTATACTACATATATTATATGAACGGTTGGGGAGGATCGCGAGGTGCTTCTTGCAGGGCATGAAATTAAATGAAATTAAATGAGAAAAAAATAAAAATTAAAAATTATTAAACATTATAAACTATGCGATGATATTATATTATTATATTATATTATACTATAATTATTATCCAATTTCTAATATATATACACATATATTTATTATTATAATTTCAATATTCAAAATTAATAAATAAATAAATAAATAAATAAATTAAATGATATAAAGATTTTACACCAGTATATAGGTAGGTATATCTAAAATATATATGATGTACGCATGTATACCGTAAAAAAAAAAAAAAAAAAAAAAAAAAAAAAAAAAGATCAATTAATTATAATCATTATTCAATCATCCTCTGATAACAAACCTAATATAAATATACTATACCTACTAATCAAAACGTGGGACAATAAATAATAAATTGAGTCATTGCAGGTTTTTTTTTTTTTTTTTTTTAAGTTGAAGTTGAAAAAAAGAAAACAACATAATAATAACAATAATAATTATCGCTGTTATTCGTATTCGATTATTTATTTATTTATTTATTTATTTATTTATTTATTTATTTATTTATTTATTCGTATTTAGTTATTGATGACAATTTTAAAACTATCTAATATACCTACCTATACCTATACACTACCTATCCATTTATATCTACATATACCTATTAATACTCTGAAAAAAAAAAAAGAGGGGAAAAAAAAAAAACAAAAAACATTTCAAATCTAATGTACAAGATTCTATACTTATATATACCTATTAAACGTATATATATTATTACACTCTTATATACATAAATAATACGTCGATGATTATAAATTATATCGATTTATTAACCTGCCTATTCTATTTCTATTTCTATTTCTATTTCTATTTCTATCCTATTCGATTTCTATTCGATTCTCTATAAATAATCTATTATACTTAAAATTAATCTACACTTTACTTATATATATATATATATATATATATATATATATATATATATATATATATAAACGATAATAATATTGAATAGTGATAATCATATAATATAATATATATATATGGTATATAAAATTATATGATTAATAAAATTTATTGACATGTATATGTATAAACCTACCTACCTATATACATAATTTGACCACTATACCTTCATTACGTCAACTATATTATAAATATATTATACTATCTCATAAAAAGAAAAAAAAAAAAAAAAAAAAAGGAATACAATATCAGTCCTCCCCTCCGTAACTCGAGGCACTAATATATTTAAAGAACAAATTGTTTTTTTTTTTTTTTTTTTTTTTTGTAAGTTTTACCTCATGATTATTATTATTATTATTATTATTATTATTAATTAATCTAAAAGTATTTTGCTATTATTATTATTTCTTCTTCTTCTTCTTTTTTTTTTATTGCATACGAAACAGTATCGGTTAATTTATATATTAATTATATATAAAAATCTACGCGGGGTGCAATATTGTATTATCATATGAGTATATATGTATATAAATATACCTATATATATATATTATATCGATACATGCATATAATATAATACACCTAGTACATACCACAATACAAACATAATAATAATAATAATAATAATAATAATAATAATAATAATAATAAAAAAGAAAGAAAAAAAAAAAAAATAAGGAAAAAGACGATAATAATTTCTGTGTAATATACCTAGTATATAGACTTTTTACGAAATTTTTTCTATATTATCGAAATTATAGTAAGAAAAAAGGAAAAAAAATAAATAAAAATAAAAATTAATAAATAAATTTGAGAGAAAAAAAAAAAAAAAAAAAAAAAAAAATTATCGTAGAGAAATATGTACATATTGTATTATACTATACACTTATGTAATGTAATACAATGCTGTAACCCCCGTGATAGTAAAAAAAGACAAGAAAAGAAAAAAAAAGAGACAACTTGTTATACTATTGCCTATAATTATGTTATCACAATTATTTCACTCTCTCTCTCTCTCTCTCTCTGTTATACATACGTATATATATATATATATATATATATATACATATGATTCGCACAAATGCTATAATAAATTATTATATGGTTACATCAATTACATGCCACATGGTATGTAATGTATTATACCGCGCGATTCAAATTCTTCGAAATCGATTCATATATACTATATATAAATAATCATGATAATAATAATAATAATAATAATAATAATATATAATATAATATAAATTGAATTGAATTTATGAATTCTCTGTTGTTGTTGTTGTTGTTGTTGTTGTTATGTAATGAAAATCCGTCGAATATGCGTAATAATTGCGAGAGAGAAAAAAAAAAAAAAAAAAAAGATATAGAGAACGTTGAATGAGGATTAAAGGGAGGAAAAAAAAAAAAAAAAAAAAAAAAACGAGAACAAGAGTTAATGGAAAAATAGAAATGGAATTATGGGGGGAAAATGTGGTGAGAAAAATAATAATAATAATAATAATAATAATAATAATAATAATACTAATGATAATAATAATGAATAATTTTCAAATTTTTCGGTTATAAGGATATCGTGTGTTGAGATGATATTGTATAACTATATTATACCTATTATATATATATATAGTATATTATAATATAATAATATCATCATGATCAGAAAGTTTGCGGAGTTACAAGATGATTATATATTATTGTACGAAGCGTATTATATCTATATAATAATATATTAGGTAGGAGAATACGCGTGTTATGGTATTAGCTTTGAATTTGAATTTAATATTATGATATAATTATTATTGTAGGTAGAGAGAATTTATATATAATATATATATATATATATATATATATATATATATAATAATTAAATATTTATAATAATGCGCATATTATAGACTGGTTAAAAAAAAAAAGAAAAAATCGATTTCTGTTTTTTTTTGTTTGTAGTTATTTCGTACCTACATTGCCTCGTCACTCATGTCAGCTACAAAATTCAGAAATACATAACTATAAAAAAAAAAAAATCTTCTTCCATATTATAGTATTTATGTTCAGTCAATTTTTTTTCACCCAGTCTAATGCATATATTATATATATATATATAATATATGAGAACACGAAAAAAAAAAAAATAAAGAAAATAAAGAAAATGAATAAGAAGAGTTTATATTATAGAGTGTGAATCAAACGCGATTTATTTGACTAATAATAATAATAATAATAATAATAATAATTACTGTGTAACAAGTTTATAAAAATATAATATATACTAGCATCCTTTGAATGATATATAATAATAATAATAATAATAATAAATGTGCGCGGAAAAAGTGCAACAGCTAATAAACGTACTGTACATAGGTATAATATAATATAATAGTATACCTACGTATATGTACATAAATAAAATATTTACTGCAGAGTTGATTGATGATGATGATAAAATAATAATGATTTGATTGAAGAAAGAAAAAGTTGAGAAAAAAACAAACAAAAAAAATAAATAAATAAATAAATAAATAAATAAATAACGAGAAAATTAAAAATATATATATATAGTGAATATAGATGAAATTATTATTATTGTTATTATCATTATTATTAAATAAATATAATAGATGATAATGCGGTAAAAAAAAAAAAAAAAAAAAAAAACAAAAAAGGACAGCGATAATATAGTACTATATATAATATTATAGTATGTATCGATAAGATGCGAATCGCGCGCTGAATAAGCTATTATATATATTTATACATATATATATAATAATATATGTATAATATATATATATATATATATGTATAAATATATTAAGCAAAGATAAATAAATAAATTTGAATAAAAATTAAAAAAAAAAAAAAAAAAAAATTAAATAAAGAATAAAAATTAAGTTATAATAATAATAATAACAAGCATGAATCTGCAAGGACTGCGTCGAGTACACATCTAGGTATATAATAATAAGTGATCGTCGCTATATTATACAATATAATAAACCATTGAAACAAGAGAAACAACAACAAGATGAAGAAACAAAAAAAAAAAAAAAAGGAAAAAAATAGAAATAAAAATACAAAAAAAAAAAAAAAAAAAAAAAAAAAAAAAAAAAATACCAAAAAAAAATAAATAAAAATTAATATTAATTAATAAATATAAAAAAAAAAAAAAAAAAAAAAAAAACCAACCACCAAACATTGTAATCTATTGTAGATTGTTGTAGATAAAAATTATACGGTTAAACCATTGTTACTTTTTGTCGACAATATAAAAATACACAGAATATAAATATTTGTCATTTATTATCATCGTAATCCTATTATATATTGTATTATAGAGAAAAATGACAAGCTTCTAACCATTTTCTGGATTCCTGAAGTTGTATACTCTATCTCATCCGTATCCTGCAAATGATGATCCGAAACGGGAAGAAATTAACAAAAAAACAAAACCTTGAAAGGAACACTGCAAGCTGAGATGTATTATATTATGTACGTATATCATCATACTGTGGGAGAATTTAAGGTAATACTTCACTCGCACTATACGCATTATTAGAGGGGGACGCGAAGGTGGGCTAGGATTAAAAATACACTCGAACACTTCACTGCGATCACGCTGTGATATTTTTATACACTATATTATTCAAACGTTGAGATTTGCACTGGTGAAAACCGTTACACTATAAATCTTTTAATAACGGAAATAGAGGGCGATGATTTTATATCCGATAATTAATCAAGTATTCACTACCTCTATACGTTGTCACATACGAAAATTAAGAAAAACAAAACAAAACATTAAACTTTCAAATATTAAGTTAAACCGGTTAGAAATATGATTTACTACCTGCCCGCATGTATTTTTACTACGCGATAAAAAGTAAACAATACAACTGATTGAATTCGTTTCTTTTTATCCTTCACTCACTATACGTAAATTATTGTACGAAAACAGACGAATATAAATAAATAATAATTGCGAAACACACGTAACGTTTCTTCACCAAGTCAATAATAGACACTTTGATATCAGTTTGTATATTTTGTAACTGAAAAACAACAGCGAGCTAAACTGGACGCGATCGTCAACCGTTTCAACACCATCTCGTTGAGTCTAACTAGTTGTTTCCCGTCTCGTTTTTCACTAGACAATTAATAAACGACCGAATATCAGTGATAATCGACTCAATAATCCGAAAAACAGTTAATATCTAACCGATATTTCCAATATACTAACAACGTTCGAACCTGTTCGTACCTGTTGCGCCCCGTGCTAAACAACAACTGACTACGGAGCTGCGCGCGCCGCAGGGGTCGCGCTGTCCCGCGCAATAATCAAACGACGGTGTCGGTAAGGTCGGCCTTGTTACCGACCGAGAATACTTCAACCCTTAAGAGAGGGCAGCACGTACATATAGAGTTTTATATATTATTTTCTCCACCCACCCATATAAATAAATAATAATTGCGAAACACACGTAACGTTCCTTCACCAAGTCAATAATAAACACTTTGATATCCGTTTGTATATTTGGTTACTGAAAAACAACAGCGAGCTAAACTAGACGCGATCGTCCAACCGTCTCACAACACCGTCTCGTCGAGTCTAACTAGTTTCCCGTCTCGTTTTTCACTAGACAATTAATAAACGACCGAATATCAGTGATAATCGACTCAATAATACGAAAAACAGTTAATATCCAACCGAAATTTCAATATACTAACAACGTTCGAACCTGTTCGTACCTGTTGCGCCCCGTGCTAAACAACAACTGACTGCGGAGCTGCGCGCGCCGCAGGGGTCGCGCTGTCCCGCGCAATAATCAAACGACGGTGTCGGTAAGGTCGGCCTTGTTACCGACCGAGAATACTTCAACCCTTAAGAGAGGGCAGCACGTACATATACAGTTTTATATATTATTTTCTCCACCCACCCATATAAATAAATAATAATTGCGAAACACACGTAACGTTCCTTCACCAAGTCAATAATAAACACTTTGATATCCGTTTGTATATTTTGTTACTGAAAAACAACAGCGAGCTAAACTAGACGCGATCGTCAACCGTCTCACAACACCGTCTCGTCGAGTCTAACTAGTTTCCCGTCTCGTTTTTCACTAGACAATTAATAAACGACCGAATATCAGTGATAATCGACTCAATAATACGAAAAACAGTTAATATCCAACTGAAATTTCAATATACTAACAACGTTCGAACCTGTTCGTACCTGTTGCGCCCCGTGCTAAACAACAACTGACTACGGAGCTGCGCGCGCCGCAGGGGTCGCGCTGTCCCGCGCAATAATCAAACGACGGTGTCGGTAAGGTCGGCCTTGTTACCGACCGAGAATACTTCAACCCTTAAGAGAGGGCAGCACGTACATATAGAGTTTTATATATTATTTTCTCCACCCACACTTTGACGAAATAGCCTTAACCCGTCCGAACGTGTACAATACGGTCCTGTGGCGCAACGGATAACGCGTCTGACTACGGATCAGAAGATTCCAGGTTCGAATCCTGGCAGGATCGAATATAAGTAATATTTTTTTAACCTCTTTTCATTGGGGGTACATTTTTTCTTCGGAAAATACAAACTGCATCAATTCAAGCGATTCGACAGTTTATTAGATACATACGCTGCAATCAGACACGGCTACGTCGTCATCTAATACCTAACATCATACGATACTTCGCCAGTATTACGTTTAGTTTTCATTTTCGTTGTAAAATTCATCGTGTGTGTGTGTGTGTTGATGTAAAAAGTGCTAATACCTAATACCTAATCCACCGGCAACCTATTTGTACGTGCGTGAACACGTTATAGTTTAGTTGAGAATAACTCTGTTGCAGTCAAGATGGTCGACAGCGTAGCTCAGGGTATACAGAACGTGAATTTGAAGGAAGAAAAGGCATGAGTAGTCACGCAAGTTCTATAATTTGTCTAAATCTATATTTAAATATAAACAATTTATAGTTTTATGTTAAAATATGCTGAAAAGCTTAGCTTCCCGTTGTAAAAAGATCGTATTATACCACAGCTTGATACGGACATATGCTTCGGTTGGTTATGACACGTTCGTAATTTATAAGAAAAAATTTCCACCTCCGAATAATACGGTCCCCGTCAAATTTCTTTAACCCCCTCCTCAAATTCCCACAGCGGATTAAATACGCTTTTTTCAATTATCGTTTATGACCGTAGTTTAAAATTTCAACTTTCTGACGCAACAACAGCAATAGTACGAAAATCAATACGCTAACATAACCCCAAAATAATTTCACACGCACGTGTCTCGTAACACCGATTACCAATAACTTTAATAAAACAATATTTTCAGAAACGAATGAAGCCTCCAAAGAACAAAAAACCGTCTCAAGAGACCCAGGGGATCTCGGCTGCGACTCCATGGCCTTCCTACATCCAGGCAAGTCTTTAAACTCGATATCCGAAAATTATAACCTCTCAAATCCCACGCTTAATATTTCAGGAGCGTCAAGTGCTTTTCGACAAGCTCAAGGCTGAATACGATGCGGAAATAGCAGCTAAGCCGACCTTCGATATAACTGTAACTCTACCGGACGGTAAAGAAGTTAAGGCTCAAGCGTGGCGCAGCTCTCCCTATGAAGTTGCGCGTGGGATAAGCCAGGGTTTAGCAGATAATACTGTGATCGCTAAAGTAAATGGAGAACTGTGGGACTTGGATCGTCCGTTGGAGGGAGATTGCAGTCTGCAATTACTCAAGTTTGACGACCCTGAAGGACAATCGGTTTTCTGGCATTCCTCTGCCCATATATTAGGCGAGGCTATGGAACGAGCTTACTCTGGTTGTCTGTGTTACGGACCACCTATAGAGAATGGTTTTTATTACGATATGTACCTTGGTGACAAGGGCATATCTAATCAGGACTTTCCCCAGCTTGAAACTCTAGTGAAGGGTATAGTCAAGGAGAAGCAGACGTTTGAGAGGCTTGAAATGCGCAAAGAAGATCTGCTCGAAATGTTTAAATACAACGAGTTTAAGGTCAGAATTTTAAACGAGAAGGTAAACACACCTACTACCACGGTTTACAGATGCGGTTCGTTGATCGACCTCTGCAGAGGTCCGCACATTAAACACACTGGTAAAGTTAAGGCGATAAAAGTAACCAAGAATTCGTCTACCTATTGGGAAGGAAATGCCGAAGCTGAAACTCTGCAGAGAATTTATGGCATCAGTTTTCCTGACGGCAAACAACTCAAAGAGTGGGAAAAATTCCAGGAGGAAGCTGCCAAGAGGGATCACAGAAAGCTCGGAAGAGAACAGGAGCTGTTTTTCTTTCACGAATTATCGCCAGGCTCGTGTTTTTTCCAGCCTAGAGGAGCCCATATATATAATACTCTGATAGAATTCCTTAGATCTGAGTACAGGAAGCGCGGTTTCCAGGAAGTCGTTACACCGAATATTTACAACAGCAAATTGTGGCAGACTTCAGGCCACTGGGCCCACTATGCTGAGAATATGTTCTCCTTTGAAGTGGAGAAGGAGCTTTATGCTCTAAAGCCGATGAACTGCCCTGGGCACTGTTTGATTTTTGATCAAAGAACCAGATCTTGGAGGGAGCTACCTCTGAGGTTTGCTGACTTTGGGGTATTGCATCGTAACGAATTGTCCGGCGCTTTGACGGGGCTTATAAGAGTAAGGAGATTCCAGCAGGACGACGCGCACATATTTTGTACCATAGATCAAATAAAGGCAGAGGTTTTTGGCGCTCTTGATTTCCTAAAGAGCGTTTACTCCATTTTCGGGTTTACCTTCAACCTCTGCCTCTCTACTAGGCCGGAGAAATACATGGGTGAATTGGCCGTCTGGGATCAGGCCGAAAAAGCACTTGCTGATAGTCTGAACGAGTTTAAAGAACCTTGGAGAATCAATCCCGAGGACGGTGCCTTCTATGGACCCAAAATCGACATTACTATCATGGATGCTCTAAAAAGATCTCATCAATGCGCTACTATTCAACTTGATTTCCAGCTACCGATTCGCTTCAATTTGTCGTACATCAAGTGAGTAGGAAGAATACGTTTACTAAATCCTTTTATTATCTTTGTAAAACGTTACTAATCCCTTTAATTTTTTTTCACAGCGAATCCGGCGAGAAAACTCGACCCGTTATTATCCACAGAGCTATACTTGGTTCCGTGGAAAGGATGATTGCGATCCTGACCGAATCTTACGCTGGAAAATGGCCGTTTTGGTTATCGCCAAGACAAGCTATGGTCATTCCAGTCGGTCACCAATTCGACGAATATGCATTCAAGGTGAAGCAGGAATTATGGGAGGCTGGATTCATGGCAGAGGTCGATGTGGATGCCGGAGATACGATGAATAAAAAAATTCGTAACGCTCAATTGGCTCAGTTCAATTTCATCCTTGGTAATCGGCGTATTTTGTTAATATACCTAATATTACCGATCATTTTGCCTAATCTTTAATAATTTGAATAATTTCGTTTCATTGTGTCTATTTACAGTTGTTGGTGAGAAGGAGAGAGCCGCTGGTACGGCGAACGTTAGAACCAGGGACAACGTTGTACACGGAGAAATATCCATTGAAGATTTGATAAAGAAATTCATTACGTTTAAAGAGACTAAAGATCGTAGCTGCGAGGAAAGCTTTTAATTCAAATAGTTTAATAAAATGAATTCATATTACATATAAAAAAATAGACGCGACCTAATCGCTTGAATACCTTCGTAAAGCTCGCAGCTTTCGAATAATAGTATTAGCTAAGAAGACAGAAAAAAAAAAAAAAAAAAAATATATAATAAATAACAGCAACATTCATTTTTCTATATCTTTATTACGTATTATTATTTTAATTGATTGATTGTTATATAATATACAAGGATCAATTTAGCGAGGGTAATAATCGGTGATAATTATGATTCATTTAGCTATTAATATAATGATGGAATGATATTGAATATCCGTAATCAATACTCTCTCTATCGTAATTTATTTATTTATAAAGTATTTGGAAAAAAAAAAAAAAAAAAAAAAAGAAACAAAGATAAAAAATGATAGATAATTATATCATAGAATTAGTTTTACTTTATTAAATTCGCAATAAATAGTAAAACTATGTTCAAACGCTCCCGCAATTCATTAAATTATTGATATACATTTCTTATTCATTTCTTATATCTTATCTAAAATCGAACAAATATATATATATATATACTTTTTTTTATTCTAGCCAGCTCCCCCCCTCCCATCCTGAAAATTAAGCATAGTATAATATCGCGTACAAGCGACTGTGTACGTCTTCACAAGTTTACACGAGTTGTAATAATGGCGGCAACCAGAGGAAACAGAGCGTGCGGTTTCGTGATATTTCGTAGATTCTTCGGCAACGTAGAGTACCTATTGATGCAGACAGCGTATGGAACGAATCATTGGACACCGCCGAAAGGTTTCTGATAATGAGATGAGATCAGTCCTAACTGAATCATGCAGTTTATTTATCATAGACATATTTTACGATATAATCCGCATGTAAAAATCCGTCATCACAATTTACACAGGTCACGTGGACCCGGGGGAAACGGACATGACGACAGCGCTTAGAGAGACGGAAGAGGAAGCTGGCTTTACGAGCGACGATTTGAAGGTGTTCGAAGAGACGAGGCAGGAGCTCGTCTACGATGTTGGTAATAAACCAAAAACTGTTATTTACTGGCTAGCCGAACTGATGGACAAAAACAAGGACGCTAGACTATCGTCGGAGCACCAGGCATTCAGATGGTTGAAATTGAACGACGCTTGTAGTTTGTCGGGATACGAGGATATGCAAAAGTTGCTTAAATACTTCGACAAATACATAAAAGACAACAACTTGTAATAAATTTGAAAATCGGAAAAAAAAAAAAAAAAAAAAAATTTATAACATAATAAAAAAATAATAACTTAATGAAACCCCTCGTACGGTATTACAATATTTTATACATGCAGAATCATGGAAATGATTTTATGTATATTATATTAGAGTATAAATGCGGTAATAGTCGGATTAGTTTGTTTGTTTTCTTTTTTTTTTTTTTGGGCATGAACAATACATAATTGTATTAATCGAATATATAATAATAAATATAAATAATATCAGCTGTATTTACAGAATAAATTTCCATCTGATATTTAACATCGATTCGTTTAGGATAAATAATAAAGTTAGTTTTGCTTATTTTTCAAATTCGTTATTATGTAGTATATATTTTATATATTATTTAGCTGCACTGTCGTCAATTAACATTAGGCTTTCTCTAACACATACAATTTATAACAACAGTTTTAATATAATAATAATGTTAATTTATCAGTACGATTTTTATTATATAGGTATACTTAAATATAATTTATTATATTATGTATTCTGTTTGATTGATTATTGTCGGGGGACGATTCAAGGGTCTGATTTTATATCAATCACTAACATAATATAAACTAGACAAGTAATTACTAATTAACACAAGGAGAGGCACATGAATCGTTAAACTAATTAAATTATACCTCTATTGATTATTATAAGCTATCAAAAATCGTTTTCCTTTTTTCTCCCACAACGTTCATCGTGCCTCGCCTTGTATCAACAATCGGTTTTATGCTCGGTAATCAGACATCTTTCCGTTATTAAATCAAGCTTTTAGTAAGCAGGAGCCCTAGAGTCACCGAATAATTAGGTTTAATACGATGTCCAGTTTAGTAAAACATATTACATACATACATACATACATACATACATATACATATGCATACATATACAACATGCAGAAGGCTGGTTTTCTCACTACAATACTATTTATTAACTATAATAAATGAATATATAATAATAATCTATCAGCAATAATAAAATATGTATTTTCAAAACGAAACCGATATAAATACTTGGTATAGTAGTATAAAAAAAAATAATCAAAGATATATAATATTATATTATGAACAAACGAAACAAAACATGATTCAACTCAATGACTAGCTAACGGTTATTATACATACGCGATGACTAGAGTTAAAACCGGCTTTAAAAGAGGAATTATTTCATCGTTCCCTTGCTATAGGTAGCTAAGAAACGTACCGTTATTTGTTAATTATTATCTAACCATTCCTACAGGGATCGAAAAATACTTTTAATTGCTTTTATTCACCTCTCCCCAGGTACTACGCCTATGCTTATAGAATGATAAACGCAGATTCCATAAGTATATACGGGGATTGTTATAAATATTACTCCCTAAATATCCTGGACCCATTATTACGGCGAGTAATGATCCCCCTGCTGCCTATGTCTCCGCCGAAATACAAAAGCAAATATAGATCTCAGCCTCCACCATCGACTATGCTTTCTTGTTCCTCCGTGAGGTCTTTCTCTCACACGTATCTGTCTGACCAACGAGTGAAAAGCATCGTCCACAAAGTGTCTCAGTGCTGCCGAAGTCTCGTAAAAAGGACATCCTAGCTGGCGCGCAAGTGCTTTACCCTCTTCAGTCGACACCTGGTATAAATATAAATCAAAAGAATACATTAGTCTCTTATTATTATTATTATTATTTAACATTTTTTCATTAATTCACAAAAATCATACTCGCCTTTCTCTGATGTTGTAGGTCGAATTTATTACCCACAAGTACCAGGGGTATATCTTCTTGGACTCTTACTCGAGATATGAGTTTCCTGTATTCAATTGCTTCCTGAAAACTGTGTCTGTCCGTAACTGAGTAACAGATCATAAACCCTTCACCGCATCTCATATACTGATCTCTCATGGCTGTAAATTCTACCTGTAAATCACATAATGCGTGCTTTAATCCAGGCTTGGAATATGCGTGCGTAATAAAATCACCTGTCCAGCAGTGTCCAAAATATCCAACAGCGCCGCTTCGCCATCGATTACTGCTTGCTGCTGGTAAGAATCCTCTGAATAATATAATAATTGGTCATTTCTTTTTCTCTCCCTATATGAAATTGTTTATTTATAAGTCAATTCAATTCAAATCTTACCTATGGTAGGATCGTGGTAATCCAAAAAGCTGTGACTAACGAACTGCAGAGTTACAGCTGAATGAGAATAAAAAAAAGAGATTATCGGGTATTGGAACACAGGTATAAATTCTTGCTTGCTTTATGGAATTACCTGATTTCCCAACGCCTCCGTCTCCCAGTACAACGATTTTATAGACTCTAAGCCCGCCTCTTGTAGTGGGCTGAGTTACGATGGGAATATTATTAGCGTTGTGTGATTTAAGGACGAAATTTTCATCCCTCGATGGTTGAAATTCGTTCATAGACATATCGAGGTTTGAGTATTTTGCTCAGATTTATACAGCCGAGCAGCTGGGTTCGTTATTGTTAATTTTATCATAACCCGATTTAATTTCGGGTTTTTCTTTTTTTTTCTTTAAACGCGGATATATAATGATAACAATGAGAAGAAGAAGAAGGAGTTGCTAGTATATAATGACGTACGGATCGAGACGTCGGAATCAATCGATATCATAAAATAGTTGTTACAAAATTATTTCGAGGGCGTGAGAAGAAGGAAAAAAAATTTCTTTTCGCGATTTCAGATTTCAATATGATTTATTACAGTCATTATTCGGATGCATTATATATTTCGCCCTTATTGTTGTTTTTTTTTTTTTTTTTTCTTTTTTCTTCTTTTTCTTTTTCTTACTAGGTATATCGAAGCGTTTTATACGTTAGTTAATACTACAGCGTGTACATACGTCGTATGTGTACAGAGATTCGATCCCACTCTACTGTATGCTCGTACGTATGTACACGACCCTGAAATCGAATCATTACCTACGCACGCGTAGCGGGTACCCCCCTTCACCGCGACCCGACGTCGCGACGAAGCTTCTACAAATGTCAATTTGCGATATTTTCTAAAATAATCAACGATATAAACATCGCAGTTACCGACCGCACATCCGTTGCCCAAGGTCTTAAGATACTCGCGTTGCATCATAGATCGCGCTGTTTTGTTTTTTTTCTAACAATCTACAACAGAGCGGGAAAGCTTTGCTCTAGAGATATATTTTTAAATCAAATCTGTTTATCGTTCCCCAAAAAACAAAGAGCAGAGTCTGTACAAAGTTTAAACTTTCTCAATATTATACGGATTCTATTACGTGTATATATTGCATTAGATTTATCTACAATAATACGTAAAATATAAACACTGTTACGCCTGGTAGCAGGCAACCTAACAGAGTCACATGTGTTGCGGTCAACTATCCCGCCGTGATCAACGAGACGTAGGTGTCTAAAGTTCTTTATCTTTATTCATTATCGTTTAACGATGATTCAAAGAGAGTTTATAAATCGCGAACGGTATCCGTGATGTTCGAAAGTCATTAGTGAGTGAGAAATAATTGTTCATGAAAACTTCTAATCTCGTTTATCTGTCTTTAAAATTTCGAGGTTATGTTGTTTCTGACAGTTCGATCTAACGTGGCATTAGGCAGTGTTGTTTACGCGATATTCAAACAACGAGATTAATTTTCGCCCTTTGTTCGATCGTTGGTTATGATTCACGCGACAATAAGGAGGATACCTCTTTGAAGACTTACTTACGTTATTTTTACTTATGAATAAAAAAGAATGGAAACCGTGGGCGGTATACCCGTAGAGTGTTTAAGCGGTGAATTAGCTGGTATTTGGTCAGGTTGGCGAACTCTAGGCGATCGCGAAGTCGTCAGAGAGGCATCGGCCAAAGGTACACACATTAATTTAGCACAAAAATTCATTGCTAACAGGCGAAATTATTCGCTAAACGATGCGCAGTCATATTTTTATCGCGAGGTAGACGTGTGGGTCGAAGAACTTTTGACTAAACAGCAGGTATTCAGAGCTACTCACATCGTCAAAAATGTGGTAAGCGAAGAATTACACGCTTCTTACTTTATCGGAAAAAAAAGAAAAATCATTCTCGCTTTCATAAAATTCCGTACATTCTCACTTTCTATTAGGGAAAAGATCCGCAGGAGAGGATAAACTCTGTGTGCGTAAACACCAGGGATCCGAATTTGAGAGATTACCTGGTTCAGCATTTGAAAAAGATCGATGGACTCCAGGAGTCGGAATTTAAAGCTTGGGAGTTGGTGAAATTCGTGGAAAACTACAGAATCAAATATTCGTAAGAATCCGAATTTTTATCAAATTTATATCAAATATTCTTAACAATCTTATAATTTCAGACTCGAGGATGATCCGATCTCCGATAAATCAATCCTAGAGATAATCCAGCTGCCCGAAGACACCAAGACTGTTTTATACACCGATCTTTACTTCCATACATTCGAACAAGGGATTGCTAAGAATTTGTCAAATCAAGTCGCTTGGGACTATTTATTGATGAGGAACAAAATCGAGTTGATTACTTTCTGGATTGACGTTAATTACCAAGACCCTCAGGCTGAGGATATTGCCGTAGATCCTCCGGGCACTGAAGGACTCAGAAATGTTCTACGGAAGCTTGAAATCACAGATAACATGGTAGACTTTGTCCAAGAGTCGAACGCCGCTGATATTGTCAAGGAATGTGTGCTCGACCACTTTTGTAGGTCCGTAAAGTAGCTTCGCCCTAATTTCATTGTCTTAGGAAATTGGAGAAGTTCACAGATTCTCAAAACGAAGCATTAAAAATCCATAATCTGATACAATATTGATCAAATTTTGTTTACAGGTATGGAATATTCTCCTCAAAGGAATCAAAGAATGTTAAAATGGTGCTTAACAGATTGTTCAACAACAAAATAGTACCTGACAAGTTCAAGGAAGTCTTTAGCCAGCCTTTCAGCAAGATAAAACCTGAGGAATTACTTCCCAAACTGAACGTTGATCTCTATTCAAAATCCTATCTTGAAGATAATGACATGCAGGAGGCAGACGCCAAGAATCAGAAGCTCTGCACTGCGCTGGAAGCCATGACTAACGCCTCAGAGACAGAGAATGCTTTGAAGAATGGAATTCTAGCAACAGTTGATCACTTGTCAGACAACAGCGTTCAATACCTCAAAGAAAACCCGCTAATACTTCTGAGCGTTATATTCCTGCATTACCAGAAACAGCAGCAAGTTCTGAGTGATATTTTCGACAATGACGAGGGGCTGCGTCTTGGCGATTCATTGATAGTTTCTAAGGAGATTATTCAGGATATGCTGCGCTGTTTTCCTCATATTACAAAAACTCTGTGGGGTGACAAGGCGCTGCAAGACGCTACCATGTACCAGCTTCTCAATGGCTACAGGAACTTCAACGCCAACCGAGGCTTCATTTGGCGACAGAGATCTGGCCAGATTCCTAACTTCTTGAACGAGTATCTGGTCAAGAGATACGGACACAAGGAAAAACTCAATTACGTTAATTACCTCAAGCAGGGGAGGCCCAATATGGCTGCTAGACTGCTGATGTACGACCAGAAGAAGTTTCACCCAGATATATCGTCGAAAATGTAATAACAGTCGCCGGAAATGATGAATGTATCTGTTTGAATTATTTTTAATGAGAATTTATGGCTTTACAGGAAATGCCAGGCCTCTACCGAAGCTCACGTCTTCGCCCTCCGGAATCTTGACCTGAGAGAGATCACCTCTGCTTGTGTTTCTTTCATAGAAATTATCGGCGTTGATTCTGAGAACCTGCAGCTTCATCTCACAGTCGCTAAACGGGTTCGAAGTGAACTGGGAGCTTCGACTGGTAAACAAGCCATAAATCGCGTCAGTTTCGAATTCAGTTATTAAAATCTTGAGTATCTTGCAGGAGAACTCCTCGAAGCAGCACTCTACAACAATACCGCTGACGTGAACACCCTCAGCTCGAGTTTGGAGCGCTGTTTCAAATTGCGGATCACCGATACTCTGGAAGAAGACTCTGAGGAGTTAATCGCGGCTATAAAAGACTGGGACTTGAACGTCAGGTTTGCCAGAGCCCACAACACCTCGCTGCCGGATACTTTCCTCGAATACTTTGTCACGAGGGATTTGTGGTTCGAATTTCTACTCGTCGGGCAGATATACGCCTACCCCATCGAGCAGGTGCTCATCTCTCATGCGTAAAAGGCTTTTAAATCAATCTCAATACTTACTAATATTCCCAAATGTTTTACAGATGCTGAAACTCGCCAATAAGATATCCAATCCTAACATCAAAGGCCATATTCTTGCCTGCCTGAAAAAGAACCCTAGGAATTCAAAGATCGGATCTCGGCGATCCGTGAGTTCAGAAAAAACACTTCATAAAATTATCGACGAACCTGGGGCGTAGATTCAATCCCTTTTTTTACAGAATTCGCAGAGCGAGAGTCCCGCGAACTCAGGGCGTTTTGTACAAGCGGTTTTTCCGGAGAATAATTTCTGCTCTTCGAGCGACGATCTCTGGATGACCATCCTGAATTGTCACAGCAGCCAAGATCCGCCTGGCTCGCTTTTGCAGGCTGCTAGATATCACAGAGCCCCTGTATTAGTTGTTTTGGCCACCTGCTACGAGGTGATTAACAAATTATAGCTAATGGAGTTCTGTGATTAGAAAACTGACCCCTCGAATCTCTCCAGCCATCCTCAGTTCCAGCCTACTGGTGTTCCTGGCTTGTAATATCAACCGATGACTCAGCCCTGATAGCAGATTACCAGGATTGTTTAGACCGGCAAGTATGGTCAGCTGAGAAGGTCATGCAGCTATTGGAAAAACTGGTTGCATCAGGATACACAAAGACTATGAGTAGAGGCTTGGAAGTATTTTTGCCGGTGAGCAAAACTCGGATTTTTCTTCATTTTTATCCACCAAAATCGATCATCTCATTTTCTAACAACGAAATTATTCCACAGGAGAATCCGCTGCATCTCTACGCCGATTTTTTGACTCAGTGTGTGAATCTAGGAGACTTTGAATCCGGCCAGGAGAATCTGAGGGCTTTTAAAACAGCCTGTTCCAGCCTCCTCTATAATTCGAACATCAGCTGGACAGAAACCGACATGTCTTACCTTAAAAATTCTTACTGGGTATCGCTGGCCAGTTTTAGATGTACAGCAACTGCTCTAGGCCACTGTTTCTCCAGCACTGCATCTCAGCTTGAATTTCTCAAAGCGCTTTGCTCCTGCGATTTCGGTTTCGATACGCTAGGTAAAAAACTCTTTGATTGAATATAATAATAATAATCGTGATTTTATACGTAAAAGATAATAAAAATGTGCCTTTTTTCTCGCAGATTCTCCTGACTTTAAACGGCTCCTAAAAGTGGTGGAAATTCTTATTGAGACCGAAGTTACCCTGAACTTTAAACACCTTTCTGTCTCAGACAAGGGAAAATCCCTCGACGACGAGCTAAGAAGGTGTTTAGCCCAGCTGGCTGAGACCGAGAACTATAAGGACGCTCTAAGGTTGTGCAAAGCCGCGAATCTTGACTCCTCGGACATAGTAATAGCCCAGGTATTGAATTGCGTGCATATTTTCATCCTGAATAATTCATAGATGAGCTTTATTCTATTTTCAGTGGCGGAAAGAGTTCTCTAACAGTATATCGGACGAGGGAAAAGTTGTTTCAGACTTTTGGAACAATTGTGCAAAAGATTTCGAGAAGTATAACGTCAGCTATGAAGTTTCGGCACCGTTCTACGTTGAACATGCGGAAAAAGTCGCCTCCCACAAAGAGCGGTGGGTCTAGTTGATCATTTTCATCCAATTTTCGACTAGAAATCAACAATTTTGTTATTTCAGGTACGAAATATTGAAGCTCGCGCACGAAACTCTCAAAGGAACTCCCGCTAGTCGACAGATTATAGACGGCGTTGAAATGGCGATGTGGAAATCCTGCTTTCTTGCTGGCCCTGACAATGTCAGCTTAGACGACGCGCCCACCGCATTAGTAAAACTAAAAACGGAGCTTGTATCCGGGCTGAGGGATCTTAAGGTTCGCTGCGAGCTGACAGAAACCGCGGAAAAACTTGCCGTTGAAAAATTGATAGACAGATTCATAGACGCTGGAAATTTGAGCACCGCTCTTAGAATCGCTACAATTTTTAACTGCAAGCACAGGGTATTGGTCTTCGATTTATTGCTAATCTTTGAACGGAGAGAAAATAGAGATCATTCAATATCGTTTTTCGTTTCACAGGACTTGCAGATCCTCATGCTGTGCCTTAGTCTTGCGGAGGGAGAGACGAGCCCTAACCAGCTAACAGATCAGCAGCAAATGTTGCTGTCGAAAAAAACGCGGCTTAAAAATCAGTGGCAAGCTACGTACAGAGGAAAAGGACTGCCTAGAGTTTCGTCAATGAATTCCAGTAACTAAAAAAAAAAACACCCGTGCGACTAACATCTTGCTTATTTTTTATCCATTTATAACAATTTATTTCAAACTTTCAGTGACTTCAGAAGCTGTGGCTAAGGTTGGGGGTGAAACGTCCAGTTCGGTCCTTGAAAAGCAGGACAAAATCGACTGCATAACTCAGCTGAAAAAGCTAACAGAGATTCTGGTCCACGGAGTCACTGCGGGTAGAAAAATCCTGCTTTGCTACAGGCTAGCTGCTCATTTGGGAAAGAGCTATCAGTCGCTACTTACTCTGAACAATCCTGTGGAATTCCTCGAAGAAATAGTCACCACTGAATGCGACTATAAGCTGGAAGTTATAAAGGACGTTGTTGCCGCTTACCAAGTCAACAATCGACAATTAGCAGAGTTTTTATCGGCTAAAATAGTCGCCACTGTCACCCAGCACATAGAAGGCGACCATGTAGATCAGCCGATGTCTATGTGGGGCTATCCTTTGGACACGAGTTTCCATATGGTTACGGAATTGTGCAGCGAGCCTTCTCTGCTTGGCTTGAAGCTGCTAGAAGCCGTTACCAGATTGCTGGGGCGTTCTTACGGCGAGAATCGTGACGGTGAGATTTTAGGGCGTATTTATTTGAGTTTCCAGATGTTTAATCGTCAATTTTTACAGTCGCAACACTCAAAGTCATCGTCGAATTGCTCATCAAGTCTCACGACTGTTTTACTGCCTCCTGTAACATGGAAGGCATAGCTTCTATTCTAAGGAAATCACAACAGCTCGCTCATTCGCTACAGAATTTAAAGCAGTGGGGATTACTGGTGAGATTTGTTTTTCCCCCAAATAGATTTAATGAGTATATTTCATGGGTTTTAACAATCGTTTTGCCATATCTTTATTCCAGGTACGACTATTGACCGGCGTCGGACGTTTCACAGAGATGAACTATATCCTGCAGATCATGAAGGAAAACGAACAGTTTGAGTTTTTGCTGACTGGTAAAGGCTTGGAGAAAGTAGGGGCATAATATTATCTACGATTTTGTAAAACTTTGTGGATAGTTTGGCACGAAAATCGACTATTTTTTTACTTTCTTTTTAAGATCCCAGGGCTGAAAACTGCTCTCCTAGATTTCCTGAAACGGAATTGCCCCGAGGATAAAGATCTCTTCGACCTAGTAGCTCACCACTTCAGACTCTACTCTGAGATCGCTCTGACCTGGGAGCAGGAGGCAAAAGGAATAATCGGCAAGATTTTATCAGAGGCGAGAACGGAGGGTAGAAATCAGGGGAATTTAAGCTCGGAAGAAGTGAGGCTGACGAAGAATGAGACAATTGAGAAAAGGCTGCATCTTGCTATGACTAATTACACGCATGCAACGCAGTACTACTTGCAGGTAGTTATATTAGGCGTTAAAAAGCTCCAAAATTTCTCTCTGTAATTGTGAGATCAACGATTATATTGTCCCGTATTAATTTTTTTACAGGACAGCAAGCTGACCCTTGCCTACCAATGTTGTCATCGGGTCGAATTAGTCGCGCTCCAAATCTCCTTCTTCACCTCGGTTAACCAGAATCAGCAAGTCTCTTGCGTTCTTAATATAGGAAGCGCCGAAATAGACAAAATGATTTGCAACGAGCTGAGCTTTGCTCAGGCCAAGATACTCATCAGAGCTTACAACCATCCCGTCGATTGGGGAAGCGTTATATACAACCACTGCGTTTTACAGTACGACGTCAAGTACCTAAAGGACTTTATGAACACCAATGAACTCACTGTCTCCATTGTGAAGGACGCTGCTAAGAGGTGCAAGAATGCAATAATTTCAACCCAGAGTATCTCTCCTTCATTTTTGCGGATCCTAAAGTCGCGTTTTTACTATCCTTACAGATTCCAGCTGGAGAAATCGGTCAACAAACAAATGGCTGATAGTATGCAGCAGCTCATTTCTCTGGTCAAAGACGTAGAGTGTAAATACACCCTGGCTAGTCAACTGGGATTTAAGAACGTGATAGAAAATATATTGGGAAATACTGCGGTCAGTGCTTATCTCAAAGACACTGTATGGAGAAAGGGATACGCTAGTACCGCCTTTGACTAGAGTTTCTCAGGCTCATATATATACCAACGCTGCGAATTCCAAAGAAAAATGCGTTCTAGCTTTAACTAAAGAGTTAATTATCTAAAGACTGTATGATTGTTATAGATAGATATATATATATATATATATATATAAGAATAGGATAGAATTAGTATGTCTTATAGATTTTTTAAAAACGTATTTAGAGATAGTTTACTATAATTGTTAGGATAACAGAGAGTGTCTTTCTGCGGACGGAAAAGATAGACGATGATAAGTTAATCAAACTATTCGAAATACTAAAAAACCTCAGGGTATCTGAGTAAACGGCAATCCTGGTACCTGCAATCAGAAGATGGATCACCGACTTTGGTAAGTATTAAGAGAAAAGATAGCCAGAAGCCATTAGGCTTAATAATAAACCAACTAACAGACAAACGTAGTAAGAGATATAAGCTTGTTGCGATAAATGAGCTAGGCATTCTCTCCCATAATAACTTCAAGCTCTATAAATTCATCGTCATTCCTCTATATTTATTAACATTTTTTCACACTCCTTCCAGGCTTTTTTCATAACGGTTTATTGATTTTTGCTGTTAACATTCACTAGCTAATTAATTCCTTACTAATAACTTCCATGTATTTTATATCCTGACCAACGACTGGCTAGATCATACATACGCCAGTCGCCAGTGTAATAAATATTCTAATAAAATTTAGAATTCAAATTTTTGATAACGTTATTGATGAAATAATATTTTCAGGTGATTTTCACGCCTTCCGAGGATCAAAAAACTGGAAGCAACGTTTTGGGGGAGAGAAATAGTCACATATCAGGCCTGAGCCAGAACAACGAGCAACAGTACGTCGTCGACGATCGCCGAGGAAACGCGCCGCGATATTTTATACAGTTTTACTCAAACTATTCTATTCTATTAGTTTATTAATTATTAGTTAATTAATAATCTGAGGACATGGTCAAGCAAAATGGTAACACAGATCGTGCGGAATTCAAGTACAGCAGTGTGTCTGGAAAAGGTGATTGATTATTATAGTCTTAACTCTGATTCTAAAAGGGAAACAATATTTACATAGCTGTGAGTTGATATCGTTGAAAGTATTCGGCTATAATATTAGATTGTTTTTTATTCACTTAGATAAGAATTTAAATCGAATTAGTAGTCTCAAGTACTTTTTGATAAACCGATTGATTTTTTGGAGATTTATTTTTGGTAATAAGAGACATAGCGAAGCTTGTGACAGTAGTTGTGTTTCTATAGTTTTAACTTTTATCGCCTTTTCTGTTAAATCGTAAAACGTTTAAGATACAAGAGAAGACACGTTTTGTTGACTCAGAAGAGTCGTCAAAACGCGATAAAGATAACGATTTGAATGAAAATAATTTATAACACTTTGCTGATAACTGAAAGAAGAAGAAAAAGTAAAAAAATAAAACAATAAAAATTTCGAACACTAGTAGCGTTACTGAATATTGTTAACTGAGACTCGAATACTCTCTGAACATCAAATGTTGAATTATCAATTTGAGAAACGAGATCTGAATCTACATAGTATAGTCGTAGATTTTTCTGAAAGATTTATCATTTAATTAAATGGGCATAACGATATAGTATCACTGAAATTTAATCACTAAGGATTTAAAGGCTTATTTCCTGAGCCAAAAATCGATCATCGTTGATTGATACATATTACACTTCTCCTCTATATCAATATTCCTCGAAACATTTCAAAAGGAAATAAAATCACCTAATAAATGTGATAAAACAACGTCTACTTCATTCATACAAATTTTATTTATCATTTTTGCAGCTACGTCATGGAAGCTGGAGAAAGGAACGATTGTAAAAACGTTTGCAGAGTGTCTGGGCACTTTTTTCCTCCTCTTTGTTGGCTGCATGACCGACGTTGGAAGTATGAACGTTAATCCACCGCCGGAGAGACAAACAGCTTTTAATTTCGGTCTTGTAGTGAACACTATCATAATGGTGAGATTTTGTTGATAAAACTGTCTTTCCTAATCAATGGAAAACAGAAATATGAATCCTAATCTCACTCCGTATCTTGTTTAAAGATGTTGGGACACATAAGCGGAGCTTATCTAAACCCTGCGATGACTCTAGGGGCTATTTTATTGGGCTACAGATCTGTGCCTACCGGTACAATCCTAATAATTGCTCAACTAGTCGGCGGAGTTCTCGGATTTGGAGTCTTGGTGGTAATTCAACATCAGAAATCATTTTCACATCCTGGCTTAATCATGTTCAAAGAAATTCATGGATCTAAAGTAAAAGAAACTTAAAAATCCCGACTAATTTCACTTTCTTATTTCATATACAGGCAGTGACTCCGACGAATCTATGGCACACGGGATACCCTGATACAACGACCGGTGTTTGTTTGACCCTAGTTTACTCCGGTTTATCATCACTCCAAGGATTGATAGTGGAATTTATTTGCACAGTTGTTTTAATGCTGGTAAACTGTTCAGCCTGGGATTCGAGGAATAGTCACAACTCAGACTCGACTTCTTTGAGGATAGGATTCGCGGTTTCTGCGCTATCCATTGCGGGTGTAAGTCTGGACTTTTTATTCCACGATTTTAGAACAGAAATAGACAACCATTGACCACCAGGAAACCGAGGAAACCTTAGTTATACAATATATCTAATCTTCTTCAGGTGCCTTACACAGGCTGCAGCATGAATCCAGCCCGAAGCTTCGCCCCTGCACTTTGGAATAACAATTGGGCTGACCATTGGGTGAGTTTCGAGGATTAATTCAGCAAAGTTAGACAAAAATTCGTCGTTTTAAATACCAAGTTTATCGATACACCTTCGAATTCAAAGACTTTTATGATTAGGATGAGGTTTTAGAGAATCATAGAACCGATTCTTCTGGGTTTTGAAAACGTTTATTGATAACAGTGTTAGAAAAATGTTCTTTTCTTTCATCATTCGACAATTTACAGATAATGCGTGTTTGTGGTTTCAGGTCTACTGGGTTGGACCCTGCGGCGGTGCTATTCTGGGAGTTTTGATCTACTCGATAATATTAAAGGACGCAAAATCCGAGCTGGAAGACACAAGTATATAAATTATAGCGTTTAGTCGGAGTTTAAATTTATGCTGTAAATAAATGTGTAAATAATTTCATTTACCAATTCATAACAGAAAAAAAAAAAAAAACGAGTTAGAATAGAATTTATAGAATTTTTATATACGTACTATATTGTCTTTATTAATTATTACAAAAATCGAAAATTAAAGAAAATTAAACAACGAATGTTTCTTTTTCAATTTTCGTATAAAAAATAGTGATTTTATTATTTTCTTTGTCCTCTTTCTATCCAGCCATCAATCGGACAGTGATAGCTGATCACATAATAGTCGAAGAATAAAAGAGCCATCCCTACTTATACTATCGAGCGTGGGTCAGTAAATTAAAGAAAAAACATCAACAAGATTGCAGCACGGTGCACCTGGATCGTTTCCACAATTTAAATTAAATTACCTTGAGGTAACATGACAACGGATTCTATCTGATGATAACCCGTTATTACCTATATACCTCGTCGATTTATAAGATAACTAACTATTATATAGTATATATGGTGGATTTTTAATCCGTCGAGAATTAGCCGGCTCTAAGTACCGTATATAATCCTTATCCCGCCTTCTATCCGCAGTTGGATATTCTTTCTTCTTCTTTCTTCTTTCTTTCTGCGTATTAGATCAAAGGGAATAAAGAAACTAAATAGAAAATTATGGAATACACAGACTATTTGCAATGGCATCAGCTCGCCCTTAGATTTCTCGGTCTCTGGCCTCGGCCAGGTTCCGGTTTACTAAACTCAGGCTACGGTATATACAGCCTTTTATTTCTCGGTATATTTTGCGTCGCGTTTAACGTGTCGGAATTCGTTAATTTCTTTTTCATATATTCTGAGCTTAAGCCGTTTGCCTCTGACCTATGCTGGTTCTTGTTGCATTTTGTCGGTAGTTTTAAAATCGCTGTGTTTCTATACAAAATCGAAAACGTACAGAATATATTCCGACGTTTTAAAAACGGATTATTTCACACGGATTTTAAAGATGAGACGATCTTTGCTGACCAAGCTGTTAAAAAAAGTCTCAGATATCTAGGAGTTTATTACGCGTTTAGTCTCGCTATACTTTTAAACGGATTTGTCGCTCCCGTTTACCGGGAATATGGAAATCAAAACGAGAATTTAAATTCTAATACAACTACGCGCTCGATTCAACGTCTCCCTTATTACACCTACGTATATTGCGACGCCGATTTATCGCCCTGCTACGAAATAGCATACGTTTACCAAATACTTTCGACCTGTATTTCAAGCCTAGTTGTAATACACTGCGATAATTTATACATCATTTTAGTTATGCTTTGCTGTTCTGAGTTCAAAATACTCATACGATCTTTAGAGACTATTGATGCAGCCTGTGATTACACGGTATATGAAACCAAGGACGATTTAGACCGCGAATATCTCAGACAAGCGACTAACTGCGTTAAACATCATCACGCTATACTAGAGTGAGGGAAATAGAGTTGGGCACATATATTCGTTTAGATACTTTTATTCACTCCTCAACTGTAATCGCTACTTTATTGACCAGCTGAAAAGCGGGCATAAAGTAGCATATTATTCCCTCTCATATACTTTTTTTTACCCGCAATTTCATTGTTTCCCCCATTTGCGGGATTTACAGTTGAGAAGTGAATAAAACATTTCATTTAATTCACAATTCAAGTCTCCCGAGTTTTCAGGGTATCAGAAGAAATCGAGGACATGTACAACCTGCTAATACTCGCCCAATTCGTGTCACATCTTATTCAAATATGTTTTCAACTGTTCCTAGTCACAGAGGCGAGTCAATAGTTCGAAAATTCTGAAAATCTTTATATAGTACAGCTATAATGTTCCTATTTTCGATACGCTGTTTAGGTTTCAGCTCTAAGTTTCGACGGTCTGAGTATGATAGCGTTCGTTATAGCCATGGTCATAGAAGTCTACGTGTTCTGCCAGTGCGGAAACGAGATTGAAACCGAGGTGAATTATCTTAATTCGGGGTTCAATTAAAGTATTATATATTATATCTATCTATATTATGTATATAATAACGTTTTCTCGCAGAGTACCAAGGTCTCAGATGCGGCATACAACGCCCAATGGACCTCCTATTCGGAGCCTGTGAAGTAACGATCGTTTATATTCTCTAAATTCTTGTTTCTTGCAAAAAAAAAAAAAAAACAACAAAAAGTCCCGATTTTATATAACTACGCTGTAATAAAAACACGCGTACCGTCTACTACGCACTTTCCTACGCCCTGGCCCGGAATTCTATAGGCATGGCTCGTAATATTGATCTTCCTTTTGCCCTCTATATCTAAAGGAGAACCTTGCTGCTCGTGATGCTACGTGCCCAAAGGCCGGTTCGATTCACCGCTGGAAAGTTCGCGAAACTTTCATTGGGTACTTTGGTTTCTGTAAGCGCCCTATGGTTGATATACCGGTTGCAATAACACGCAATAATACTACGTTTTATATGTATATAATGCAATCGATTCGCAGGTACTCAAAGGCTCCTTCTCATACTTCACGGTACTACGAGGGATTCAGTAATAATTAATTTATATTATATTTATTATATCATACTCTATTGTTATTGTATATATGTAGTTCGATAGAGATATCTGACCATCGTAACGGTCTGTGACCTGTATAATATAGATATATAGGAACATAGTGAGGTGGATATTATTATAGCAATTGTTGCGCAATTTACGATTTTTTATTATCATTCTTATTTCGTCTCTTATAATCGAGTGTAGTGTAGTAACATTATTGCGCGTTCTTATTCAGTAACTATAGCGTTTATATTCAACCTCTATACAAGGTTCTGGAATCTACGTCGCATAAAGTCACGGGAGATAGTTAACAAACCGCTGTAGACGTAGTGCGGTGGAGGGAGGAGACAGCGTAGTCTTCGACTCTGGAACAATCCGGTCTCAGTTTCCTTATATATGTATATACTACGCATAAGGTATATAGAGGGGCGCTATTATACCTATAGGAATACATAAATGCGAATCGCAGGGACGTTATGCTTACGACGTACCCCCAAATATCACCTGGTCCCTAGGTAACGCGATCAATACTTTCGTACGCATCGGAGGTATTGCGATGTATGACGATAAATGACGATAAACGAAATAAATGAAATAAAGGACGAATGAAGATGAACATTTGTTATCTCATACGTATATAGGATTTGAAAAGCTGATATTTATAATACCTATTTGAAATATTGTTTCATTTTATTATATTATTTTGAGTGAAAGTAAAAGTCTTCGTGTCTGTCTGTATATATATGTATGTATGTATGTCTCTCCTGTATAATACAACTGCGCATTTGCGCGGTTAAAACCGCGGTCTGGCATCGCGACGCGCATTTGTTTTGACTGGATTCGGTGTTACACCGAACGGGGGGACCGGGTCGGAGGAAAGTTCTGGAGACGCGGAGAAGCCCTAACTGCGTCACACCCGCAGGGTATATAAGTACAGCGTCAGAGCGCCGGCCGGCATTCATAAACACACGTCAAAGGTGCGCGCATCCCTCGGTGGTGCAAGGATCTGCCCCCACCCCCCTTCCAACAATTGATTCTCGTAGAGAAAATCAAAAAAAAAAAAAAAAAATTCAAATTAAATTCGATATCATTTTCTCCGAAAATTTTGCATTTTTTATTTTTTTTTTCAAAATTCACGAACTAACGCAACCAATGCGCTAACGCGCACGAATAATATATACACAATATATCCATATAATGTATACAATTCTGAAGTTGAAATAACCGACGATATTAAAATGTGAAAATACCAACGGCGGAGGCGTTTCACGGCCTTTCGTCGCGAGCCTCAGGTAAAATTATTATTATTATAATAATTGGGTTTTATTTACTAGTTTTATTCAAAGATACATAATATGTATGTATGTAAGTTTTCTTTTATAAGAATATAATTACGTCGTTATATTATTACAATGCGCGGTAGAAAGTTGATTAGCTGCTTTGTTGTTCGTCCGATTTAACCGCAGGTACACCGGTCTTAACGATATTCACGACTCTCTCAGTTCCGGGTGCGGTCAATGCCTGAAATGATCAGAAACACGATATTAATATAATCTTTGTGTAATATGTGTTTTTTTGATAACTCTAATCGATATCGTGATTATTTCTATATGTTACAGCACCCGCTGCAGCATAAAATATCCCCCCTGCGGAGCTTATAAATTGCCGATTGAAATTAATTTCACCCACAGCAATAATTGTCATTCACTGTATAATCTACACCTATACTCGTCGTACGTGATAGTAAAATTTCGAATAAAAAATAACGAAGGTAAGAGTGAAATATAAAATAGTTATACTATTTGTTTAAGAAATGATTAATAAACTTTCGTATATATCTCATATTTAATTAATCGTTCTATTTTCTTTTCCGCGCAGTCTTTGCAGAGCTGAGTCGACGCAATCAGCTTAGTGGGATGGTATAAATCCCGTGGCGTCTTCTGCGCCGAATTTCATCATCGTGCAGAATAGACGCGGAAGATCGTATGCGAAGTACATCATCGGAGAGAAATTATAGAGGGAGAGACAGAGGGAGAGATCACCTTCTTCGGAGCAGTGATAGTGAGTACCCCGTCCGACGAGAGGCTTGAAGTAATATCGGAAACCTCGTGAGTAGAAGGTAGAAGATAGCGTCTGATAAAGTGCCGGCTAATGTAGCCGTGCTCGTCTTGTTTCTCCTCGTGTTTAGCCTCTACGACAACGTTGTTGTCGACCGTTTTCACAGTTATCTCATCAGGTGAGAATTGTTGAACGTCGAGTATCACCTGTGCAAAAAGAAAAAACAAAAAAAAAAAAAAAAAAACATTACATTTCGTTTGGTTTTTATTTTTTGATGAACAAAATTTTTCACCATCTCTGATTTTCAAAAAAAAAAACGAAAAATATAATAAAAAAAAAAAAAAATTAAAAAAAAGTAATAATCCGATGAATTAGAACGCGGAATAAATTATCCTCCTTTCCTTTTTTTTTTTTCTTTTTTTTTTTCTGAAAACTGCACAGCCTATAAAGGGTGCTTTCGATAAAATGTAGCTTCCACGTAAACGGCCCACTTGTTATGTGCAGTTCATCGTGTCATGCAAGTAGGGGGGCAGGAGGAATTTATTGATCAATTAATAAAAATCAATTAATTGAATTTGGTACCGTATATTTTTCTTTTTTCTTCACTGTTTCTCTGTCGTATAATACCTACATATGTTGTTATAAATGTACAACGTAATTTTCAATTATATAACTGATTATTATATTCTCATTATTCAATGCTACTTGAGTTCGGTACTGGGCAAGGTAATGATACGTACGTACATTTAGGAGCGTTATGTTTTTTAGAATCGCTTTGGAGAATGATATGGTTTTTTTTTGTTCTTTTCAAATTTTTTTTTTCAACAATTTAAATTAAACTAAATTAAATTTGAATCCAATACAAGAGAAGAAGAAATCATTGGAATTAATTATACACAACGTTATGTTATAGTTTGCTGCAGGAGAGATATAAAATTTGTACATATACAAGTACATACGTACGTACATACATACAGAGAGAAAGAAAGAGAGAGAGAGAGAAATAAATAGACACGAGTATATATTTGTAAAAAAAAAAAAAAAAAAAAAAAAAAAAGTCCTGAAACAACGTATAAAAACTTACAAACAAAAATTGAACGAAAAAAAAAAAAAAAAAACAAAGAAAACAGTTGAGTGACCTGATGACATAGATGCGATCGGTGTATTAAATTGATCTTTATATATTTTTGATTTTTTTTTTTTTTTAATTAAATTTTTTTTTTTTTTTCGAATTTTTTATATAGTATATTTATAAATAAAATAATGTGAGAACTGAGAACACAGGAATAAGAAAGAAAGACATACATATACAACAGAAATCATAAATATATACACAATCTAAAGATAGCGTGTGAAAAATTGCGTTACGTAGTTTTATTGTAAATTATTTATATTTTTCTATTAGGTATATTATATAGATTTATAGATATATATTATTATTATTATTATTATTATTATTATCACCACCACTACCACAAAAACCACGAACTGAGTATACGTTGACGCACTAATTTGTTATATACTCGAGTATTGGGAAAACAAGAAAAAAAAAAAAAAAAAAAAAAAAAGGAAAACGAAAAGAAAACACCTTTTGGGGAGTTTTGCTCACCGGGGGGTGCGCAGGGCGCCCCCCCTTTATGTGCCCACATAATATACAAATTTTCATCACATTCTCGTCGTACTATACACGTGTTTGAAAAAAAAAAAAAAAAAAAAAGTTAAAAAGTTCATCAATACACGTGTACACACACACACACACACACACACACACACACACACACACTTTACGAAGTTGAAGTAAATTGAGAAATCGAAGGAAAGGGAAAAAAAAAAAAAAAAAAAAAAAAAACAGATAAGATATACTATCTCGAAATAGATTCTCGCACTATGTAGTCGAAAATAACCCGCGCGCTGTTGTGCAGTACCAGTATAAATCCTGCTTATACATTTTTCTTTCTCCTTCCATTACTTTCGATCTTCGCATCCGTAAATTTATTACCTATTTAATTTAATTAAACGCGAAAGGCAAGAAACGAATCGAAAATAAAAAAAAAAAAAAAAAAAACAGAGTAGATCCTCTGCGTGGGATTTTACTCCCGCGGAGGGAAGGGGGGATTCGATTATTTGTGATATCATAATTGGCTCTGCTTTGCTTCCCCCCCCCCCCCCTTCCCATTCATCTGCAGTTTGCGATTTATTAATAGAAAAACTCGCGTGTGATTCATAAAATCTTAGTTTTAGTTTCGGTTGAATCGCGTGTCAGGAATTTTCGCGCGCTCCCTACGCAGGTGACTCTCTCGTATTATGCCAGTTTAAAAATAGATCATTATTCAAACCCCTCCCCCCCAACATTTATATAGTTTCGAAACGCGACTTTTGTTATTGTATTTAGGCTGCCGCGAAGTTTCAAGAAAGAGGGGAAAGATAAAAAAAAAAGAAAGAAAACAGAAAAATCTTTAGTTTTCTATATTAGAACATATTTTTTTTTTTTTCTTAATATTCTTTAACGTGTCAATTTTCTGATATATTATTTTTTTTTTTCTAATTTTTTTCTTACACGAGATATTCAACTGTGACAGTACAAATTTCATCAGGTATCTATTTATGGTAATTATCCCCTTTATACAAAGGTGGGATCTGCGAACCCACCGCACCTTACAAATTGTTTATAAATTTCTATATACTGTACTATAATTTCGAGGTGAACAATTGATTCGTATATTGAAATTTTTTTTTTTTAATACATGACGATATTTGTATAGCATCGTCTCTATAATATACGATTTTGGAAAGGGCGGAATTTTCGATTACACATTCGATACACACATGATATACACACGAAAATATTATTAAACAAAAAAAGAAACAGAATTTCGTATATCCTTTCCGAAGAAAAAGAAGAAGAAAAAAAAAAAAACTGAAATAAATTATTAATAATTGATATAATATATATATATATATATATATATATATATATATATATATAATATATTAGTCTAAGCGAGTTGAGATTGATGAAATAAATTGTTATCAATATTATTATTATTATTATTATTATATAGAAAGGAGAAACAAAAAAAAAAAAAAAAAAAAAAAAAGAAATCACCGATAGACGTATATAGATTTGTGCGTAGATATAGATGTAATCCAGTGTTTTATCAAGTATATTAATAATATAATCGCGGTAGAGGAAAAAAAAAAAAAGGGTAAGAGAATAAAAATAATAAAACGCACAAAGTTAAAATAAAAAAAAAAAAAAAAAAAAAAGAAAGAAAAAAAAAAACTATATTGGAATGCTGTAGTATATGTAGTTTGCATATGGTGTAGAGAAAATTCTGTAATGCCACTTATGCTGAATATTGAATTAGATCGACGTACCGATACCACTGGCGTTTACATCCGGATATAGCGAGGGTGGATTGAAATTGAAAAAAGAAAAAAAAAAAAAAACAGAAGGATAAGTGTGTAAAAAAAAAAAAACAGGAGAAAAAAAAATAAAAAAACGATCCATCTAACCGCGTTGTCATAACTTTAGGTAATATTTAACTATATAGTTTAACAAAATAGGTACTGGTACATACACACAGATATCGACTCAGGTAACGTGCGTAATTAATTAATAAACTAAGCGCGGTTTAATTTCTCTAACTTTTAAACAAATTTCGAATTAGGTTCTAAGGAAAGGAAAAAAGAACAGAAAAAAAAAAAGAAAGAAAGTAGATTGTCGATTAGCTCCGAAAGCGTTAGGAACCCCCTAGGCCGGGGATTCCCTGTGCGCAGGGGACTCCCCGGCCGGTGGGATGATGATGTGAAAAAAAAAAATCGCGACAACGAAATAATGCAATGATAGCAACAACAATAGTAATAACAACAATAACTTGCCTGAAATTTGTCCTTGTCCGCTTGCACGGTACTTGCTCCCCCCGAATTTTGTCTAACAACGTTTCTCCAGGGTCTGTAGTACCCTGGATTACCAAAGGCCGACCTAGGCCTGGCTAAACTCAAGCTTGATAATCCCGTGAGTAAATCTTCGCGATCTAAACCGCTGCCGAAATGTTGATCTATAAGTCGTGATGCTGGACGGTCCAGATCGTCCCACCAGTCTCTGAACATCAGAGGTACAACCGACATGATTATCTGCGGTTACTAAAAAAAAAAAGATTCAGAAATAAAAATACAAAATTAGTAATGGGGTAAAAACAAAAATCTGTTTCAGAGTCTTTTCTTAGTGTCTTATAATAGAATATATATTAATTAATAAATATAATTACACGACACACACAGAAAATTATAAGTATTATATATATATTATACACAATCTATAAGAAAAAGAGAAAAAAAAGAAAAAAAAAAAAAAAAAAAAAAGAGCAATGAAATATATTCAGGACCAAATTTTGAACGGAGAATTCTAATTTCTGATTAAAAAAATAAAAAAATAAAACAAATAGAAAAATTAACACCGTTTTTATCTCGTATAGATCGCACCGATATTGTCCGATCTTTTATTTCGTTTATCTATATATACCTATTCTTCTTCATACCTCTAATTGTGTATAATTCTATATAGCTTGAAACAATAATATAATATTTTTAGGTCTTGATTAGTTATTTATATAAATAATGAATAGATATTTACATCGATGATAATAAATAAATAAATTTAAATTTAAAATTAAAATCGCTTTTGAATATTAATAAAAATGAAAATTTTACCGTAAGGTATATATAGAACTTTTCGGTGTTTAAATATACTATATATAGCTTCCTATTATATTATATTATATTATATTATATAGACTAACAATCTCTTCCGTCGTATTTTAACCGATATCTTCGTATAATCTTTTGTTTTTCAATTTTTTTTTTTTTTTTTTTTTTTCCAACGCGTATTTTGAATTAGAAAGCAAAAAAAAAAGAAAAAAAAAAAAAAATACATCAATCAAAATCTGTTTTCGTATTATAGGCATTATACCTAAGACAGAATTAAAAAAAAAAAAAAAAAAAAAAAATTATTTAGATTTTTTATAACATTATATACACGAGGCTGATGATATATAATATAAATATATATATATATATATTCTTATTTTTTTTATTTTTCTTTTTCTCAAATCACTGTAATATTCCCTCCTTTAGAAAATTTGACTATAAATAAGTCGTGTTATCATTAGCTTATACGGTTAATAAAGCGTCGATTAATTAATACAGGGCTTAAAGCTCGCGTCGAGTTTTGACCTAAGGTGTGTGTCAAATACCCCGAGCTCCTATTTACTCTTATTAATTATTATTATTATTATTATTATCAATAACTACGTCGGTGTTAATTAAGCGGTTTTCTTATCATATAGATTTAAAGTTATAGGGAGAGTTTTAAGGGTGTTATATTCCACTGTACCTCGTACCTAATGCCTATTATAAATATAATATATAATAACGATTGCTAAGATTTATTTAAGGAATAGTTTATAAAGTTAAAGCGTTTACGTAATTTTAGGGATTTAGGATAAATATTTTAAAGACTGTATGGTACGGTACAGCTTATTATTATTGTCTTATCTAGTATATAATATGTTAACGAGGAAAACCTTAAAAAGATAAAGAAAGAAAAAAAAAAAAAATAGAAAAAAGAATGAAATTACTGCAACAACAAGAAAGAAATTAAGGAACAACAGCAAAGACCACGTAATCTAGTTATATATACGTATTATTCCAAGCGTTATTATTATATAGATATATAAGAACGTGAAAAGAGAATACCAAAAAAAGAAAAAAAAAAATAATAAAAAAAAAAAAAATCAATAAATAAAAAGCAAAAACAAAAAAAAAAAACAACAATAATAATAATAAATTAGTCACGAAATATATAATATATTGTAAGGAAAATGACGGAAAATCATGGTCATACATACATGTACCGTGTATAAGAAACAGCAGGGACAAAATAAGAAACTCGTCGGTTATTTATAGTATATAAATATGTGTGTAACGATATCAAAGACACTATGGAAAACTCTGAAACGAAAATTTGAACAAAACGCGGTAGAGAAAAATTTCGGGTGAAATTGAAATTGAAATTGAAATTGAAATTGAAATTGAAATATGCGGTATTACCGCAGTAGCAGATGAGCAGACTGTAATCCAAGCCGCAGTTTACCGCGAGTTTAAATAGTCTACCGCCCGGCGCCGCGACGCCTGCAGTATATACGATTTGGGGGCGTGGGGGTCTCTAACGTCATCCTCACTCGGTATTATATACTTCTTCTTATACACATAGACTTGGGCCGAAAATATCTCCTCGGGGCTTCTCTTTTTTCGAGATGTTGAAGTAAAATCCATTCCAAACCCCCACCCCATACTTAAAGCATCATATGCCCAGCGTAGCCGCATAACGAAGCTATGACTGAAATGGCGCGAAAATAGCCAACTCGCACTCTAATATGCAGTGTAATGTAAGAATATATCTTATTTACGTGGATTTTGGTATAGTTAACGAAAATTCAAAATTCAAATGTTTAACTTCTAATCTTTAGTTTCCTAATATAATAATAATCATTGCTGTGTTAATTATTAGTTATATATTATATCTATATAATTATATAGGTTTACAAAAATTCCTATATTATATTAATGTGATCGATAGATCGTTGTAGTTGCGGTATTATTATTTAGATGAAAAATTTGAACTTAATTTTATTTTTATTTTATACCTCTTTTCGCAATTTTTATTTAATACACTTTCTTTGTGTCAAATTATACCACCTAGTATATATATATATATTTACTATTCGTTATTTAAATACCCGCGCGTAAATGATTATTTAGTTGAGAGCTTTTCAGTGTAAGATAATGAAAATGTAAGTGGCATTGTAGAAATAGTTTAAAAAAAACACTGTAGATCTAATGCTTTTGTGATAATTTTTCGACGTTTGATGGAATGGTGGAATGAAAAAAACAAATTCAGCATTTCAGTAATTTTTTTATAATTATATTATACTATAACAGTACATTCGCACTATAGATATATACTTGAGGGTAAGACACTGGATTAGATAATGCAGGGAAATTAATAAGTACTAATTAGGTTCTTTTCTTATACATACCTCTGGATAAAATTGCATTAAAAAAAAAAAATGTATAACTTTTACAGAATAATTTTCTATGAATTTTTATTTGTATACAATTGTTTATAATTATTATAATGTAATACGCCGTGTACGATACTAATATACTTGAAACTATATGTATAATTAGTATTTTAACATCTCTTAATTATATGTGTATCTGAAATTTATATTTTAACATTTATTGAACATGACGTATTAATATGTATTCCAATTCTACGTATACGTAACATACTTATATTATGTCAAGTATAGAATAGAGATTATTCGATAAATGTTAGTTATTATCTGGTTCTAACTGCAGTTAAAGATTTTATTAATAGATCAGAAAAAAAAAAGATCCATCTGAGATTCGCTTGATTAATTAAGTATGTTCTATGTGTAAAACCGTTGAAATCAAATCAATTTACGTACTCAAAGTGTATTATCATCAGTTTCAGCTGTTTGGCTGATATAATAAAATCGACAAAGAAAGATTATTGTCCTTATACTTTTAAAACAAACTCGATTCAGTGGTGAACTACCTCAACATATTGATAATGAATTGTGTGAGATTACTTGGGTACATGCATATCATGCGAATATACTGAGTATGCGAGTGCCCAAGTACGTATGAGTGTAAGTGCATGTGCATATGGGCGAGTTGAGACACGGCAGATAACTCATGTATCTTGTATGTTATCAGGTTTTTTTTTTTTTTGTTAATTGATGGTGAATTCGACTCACTACCCCGTGGTGCACTGAGTGTATTTCCGTCGCACTCTACTATGGGAGATAGAAGAGGATAAAAGTGCACTCGGTGCGCCCCAGGGCAGTGAGTCGAATTCACCACGAGTCACACGTCACGCGTCGTCAATATGGTTGGCTCATTGTTGTTCACGGATTTCGGCAAGCCTAATTTTGCCCCCGCTCCCGTGTTTACCTTATTACCGTCACCACGAACGACGCCAGTCTGTTTTCGGACCAGGCGCTGAGCGGACGTTTCGCCGGTCGCGGTACTCGGTGTACAAATCAATGAATTTCCATTTCTATGTGGTATTTGGTATACCTAGTCAAATTTACAAATTCATCTAAAACCTAACAAAATTAAAACGTTAACAATAAAACACTGGTACATAGCTTGTGGATAGAAGCTGATATCCAATCGAAAAGACAGAGAAGAAGAAGAAGAAAAAGGTCAACGAACTCGGTGCTCATCTTTTCGTACATTCGCTTGTACTGAACTGTAACTGCACTCGAGTTATTAATAACTTTAATCAAGATAATGAAAATGACTTTGTTCTAATCGATCTCGGTATATCGTGGGGATGTAACTCGTGTATCTTGCGTGTAGAGTGTGTTATTGTTTTTCGCCGACTTTTTTTGTTTGTTCTCTATTCGCCAATGGCTGGCTCGTGTTGTTTACGGATTTCAGCAAGCCTACGCTCCCGTGTGGCGTGTTTACCTTATTGCCGGCACTATGAACTACGTCAGTCGGCTCTCGGACCAAGCGGTGAGCGGACGTTTCGCCGGTCGCGAGACTTTCGGTGTATATAGATCAACGAATTTCTTTTCGAGTATGCATCGTCAAACTTACAAATTCTTCAAAAACCCAACGAAATAAGAACATGAAAAATAAAATACTGGTACATAGCTTCGGGATGGAAGCAGATATCCAATAAAAAGGACAAAGAAGACGAAGAAGAAACGTCAACGAATTTGTGCTAATCTTTTCGTACATTTGCTATACGAAAGTGTAACTGCACTCGAGTTATGCCGTGTTTCAACCGAAAGACCCGATTGTTTGAATCTTTGTGTGGTAGTTTTTATAGTATTACACGGATGTAGCAAGTTGTGTATCTCGATCGATGGACCACGTGTTCCAGCGACAGCTGTCGCTGCTGCTTTGACAGTTTAACTACAACTACGGACTCTTCGTACAGGCTGTTCTATAAGGGCACCATTGAGGTATGCAATAGTTGTTTTTTTTTTTTTTTTTTTTTTTTTTTTTTTTCCAGCGGTATTTGTTATTAAATCTTATAGATCATAGTTTCCACAGATAACTAACGGGTATAGTCACACCTCTGATTCGAACAGTGCCGACCAGTCATTTATCTCGTCTAACTTTGAGCTGCTCCTATTCGATCGTTGAGTCGATATAATTAGACTCCTGATTCGTTTGTCGGCACATACGAATCTTGGGAAGGGAGGCTGATATTTTTTTGCGATGTACCACGATCTGTGAGATATGCCATTGCTACATCACGGGTTTTTTGACTGGTGAACATTCACGGATAAGATGCTACTGCGCCTCATCGATATCAGGTAACGTGTCTTTTCCCCATTTTAATTCTCAAATAATTTAGCAATTTATGAAGTCTGTATACGTGACCGAGACTTGAATCCAGAGATCCAGATAAAGATAAAGATTGGAAATACAATTGATATTAGAAGATCAATGAGATGTACGACATTGAAACTGTAGTTTCGATAACGCAATATGCAAAGACTACAAGGCAATACGACATATAAAATGACACGCTATGAAATAAAATGAAATGAAACGAAATAACACGAACACAAACGTGGACCAACGAAAGAATTAAGTCGAAATGAAATCAGGAACACGTGAATGAGAAATAAGATTAGAAAACTTGCCACATCAACAACAGTGGCCCTGTTGAATCGGTTTAAAAGAGCGCACGAGCCCTGAATACATTTATTATGCAATTATTATCACTCATGATCGACCCGATATTATATTAATGGTAATTTTTGGTCTTTGTTCCTCTGTGAACTAGCTTTCTTTAAAAATATGAAATTGGTCCACAGGATGGTAGCTGGCGAGCCGGGGAATGGATTTGTTTACCGCAGCGTCGAACGACCAGAACATCTCGGAAGATTCTTCCAGAGGAAGGACCCAACATTTTCTTCAAGATGCCGCAACACAAGGACAGCGTGGGAATGTCGCCGGCTGCTGCAGCGAACTAGTTTAATTAGAGTATAGAGTATATACTATATAGTATCTAGTATACTATACAGTATACTATATCCTATATAGTATCTAGTATCTAGTATATTATACAGTATATGATGCGTATCTATAATGTGAATGGCATATAGTATATTTGATATAGTATATAGTTTACATAATTTTGTGCCCTCCGCACTGTCATAAATGTAACGTTAGTATATTTAACATAACATGTTATGTAAAGTATAGTAACATTACCCAGAGTAATATCCAGAATGATTCAATTAATTCAATTCAATTTCAATTTATTTATATATTATTGTTATACAATTACATCGTAATATTTCCAATAGGCATGAATTCACATTATAGATACATATCAGACTTCGTACGTAGTATAAAATTGTATAATTAATATAATTAGGTCATAAAATAAAGCTCCCGAATCGATTATTAAATTATTAGATTTTTTGCGTATGTACCATCTGTACATACCGCGGCCTTGCCTCCCTGGTGGGGCGGCAGGAGGGGGTGGGGGGTTTTTTTTATCCCCCATCCCCTCCGCGCCCCCCCAGGGGGCAAGGCCGCTTTTTTTTTGATCGCGACCGCGGTTTGATTCTTTAGTATTAGTATGATGATTATTATTATTATTATTATTATTATTTTTTTTTTTTTTTTTATTATTATTATTATTATTATTATTATTTTTTTTTTTTTTTTTATTATTTTTTTTTTAATTATTTTTTGTTATTATTATTTTTTTTTTTTTTTTTTTTTTTTTATTATTTTTTTTTTAATTATTTTTATTAATATTATTATTATTATTATTATTATTTTTTATTATTATTATTATTTTATTATTATTATTTTATTATTATTATTATTATTATTATTATTATTATTATTATTATTATTATTATTATTATTATTTTTAATTATTTTTATTATTATTATTATTATTATTATTATTATTATTATTATTACGTAGTCATAGCTCGTATTTGTAAGAATTTTTGATTTACAATAATCTCGGTGGAAGGAGGAGGAGGAAGGGGGAGGAAGTGGGAGGGTGGGTGGCCTCCTCCTTCCTCATTCATTCATTCCTTCCATCATTAGTTTAATCGTTATCATTGCGTTTATAAGTAGAAATGAGTAGGTATTATTGATCTGTATTATTTAAGGAGGAAGGGCGAGGAAGTGGGAGGGTGGGTGGTTGGCCTCCTCCTTCCTCTTTTATTTCTTCCATTGTTAGTTGAACCGTTATTATCGCGTTTATGAGTAGATAAATAGTTGACAGTTAATTTTGTAATATACATATTGTGCACAAATCATAGATGCCGAATTTCGAATTACATCTTGCAGCCTGATAATCGACGATAAATTTTCTTTGTCTGATTATTATTGTTATCTAAATCCGTGTTGAAAATAATGACTCTGTTCTTTATTCGTATTGCGGTCTCAAAAATAAAACCAAGAAGCTCTCCGTTCATAACGAGACCGATATGTAAATTATATGCGTCAAACATTGTACGTAACATGCTGTTATAGTTATACTTTCATATGTAATTGTATGTATTGTCGTTGCAACGATTAGTTTAAAGTATAATATAAGTTCAAGTACAGTCTAATCATAATTTTAGCTAATTTCCGAACTTGTAAAATTACAAATATTCAGTTGTCAGTTATATACGTAATATATTACACGTTTTACGATACATCTACAATTGTTAATTGAATTGAATAATCATGTATCAAGATCGTTTATCCAATAAACATGTATTATTACAGTAAATTGGCCCATTCTTCAATTACTATCCATCGAAATCGTCAATAATAATCAATTGTTGAATCATTTTCCCCTTGACAGCAGTAACACGAGGGTTGCACACATCGAGCGATACGTTATCGGCAGAAAATAGTTCGACGATGCGACCGCGAGGACAGGGAGCACTGACCTGGGGTAATAGCATCTGTCACGGGGTCAGGGACCTCAGTGGCCCTCGTGGCGTCAACGAGTAAGCATGGGGTCGCGTTAACGATACTCGCAATAATATTATAACACTTGTCCTCCTTTTTTTTTTAAACCTATGGCTTATCATCTACTTAAAGATCTGTAGCCTACTTGTCCTCCTTTGTAAAATGAATTATATTAAGTAGGATCTTATTCTAATACGGACGTGGTTTATTTTATGATAACTCACATGTCAGGAAGCTAATAATATAGATACTCGAACAATTTATACTTGATATTTATATTTATTTTTAAGAATCAATTACAATTTACGAATTCTACATAACTTTGACGATGAATACAAGTAATTGAAAATGCATTAAACCCAGAATTTCCTACTGTTCTTATTTGAAATGGATGATCGCAGGAAGGGGAAAGTGGAAAATAACAAAGCAATCGATTATTCTTATTTCTAAAAATTTATTGCTGCAGCATTGATACAAGTATGTAGATATATAGGCATACACACACGTGGTTTCATGCATTCATTACCAGAAACGGAATGAAGGATGGTTAGGATGGCGTGTGGGTGATGAAATGATTAATCAACCAATCAGCACGCTGAATCGAATATAGGTCAATGTCAGGGTTCATTGATCCGCTTAGTTGATCGATCTTCAGCGCCATCTCACAAACCACGTTTGCACTACGTACCGAAATTCTACCGATGAAACCATTTACCATGCTGTAAAAATCATAACCAAAAACAAAAAACCAAACACATCCAAATAGGCGCACGTGTCTCACAGACACGATTTTAATATCTAATAAATAAAATAAGTGAAATAATAAGATAAATAAGTTTACTATAATAAAGCGACGATGATGAAGAGATCGAACGTCTTCGAAGATGTCCTGCAAGCCGTTGAAGCGAATACTAAAAAGACGGAAAACTATTTGAGGTTAGTTCAGCGTTGAAAAAACGCATTAATCTTATTTAAAATTTAAATAAAAACTCTAAAATAAGGGACCAGTTGTTTTCTAATCATTGCGTTGAATATCTTCCTTCGTTCACAGCGTCCAGGATAAAGTATCGTCGATATTTCGTAACTCGATAAAATCCCTGTACGATTTTACAAAGGAAGAATATTTGGACCGTAATACCGACGCTCTACCAGAGTTGATAACCGACGGTTTTGACGCAGAGCAGATATGGCAGCAATTAGAACTTCAAAACGAGGGAGAATTCCCGTATCTATTAACAGGAGCTTCGAAAGCATTGACCGCAGCAAACAGATTGAATCTACCGATAAAGTTGACCCAAAACAAAGAGGAGAATATGGATACGAGCGAAGCTATGGATGAGACGGAAGAGATATCAGCACCTAATTCAGAAATGTCCAGCGACGATAGTCTGGAAAACGGTCTTAGCAGACCGAAGAAAAAAAAGAAACTGAGAAAAGAGGCGAGAAAGAAGATTAGGCCGTCTATAGTCGACGATACTTTCTTCAAGCTGCAGGAACTAGACGATTATCTTACCAGAGAAGACAAAAAGGCTTTTCAAGAAGACAAGCCGAATGAAAACGAGAGCGGCGAGTCGGACGAAGAATCTGTAGACTTGTTTGATCACGATTCAGAAAACGAAGAAGAAGAAGGAGAAGCCGACCCTAGATTAGTAAAGTTCAAAGATTTCTTTGACGAACCTGAAAATGGTGAGAATTTTAATTCAGGTAGCGAGGGTGAGGAGCAGGGAGAGAATGATCTTGAGCTTGGGAAAGAATCTGGGGATGATGATTCGGCCATTGATCCACAAGAGGCTTTCAAACTCGTAGATAAACGGGTAAAGTTTAATATCGAAGGTGAAAATGGGACGGATAATTCGGAGGAAGAAAACGATATGAGAAACGATGTGAAATCAAACTTGGAAATGAGACAGGAGAGATTAAGGATGAGGATTGATGAGCTCGAGGAAGCTGCTGTGTCAGAAAAGCCCTGGCAATTAAAGGGGGAAGTCGATGCGGCGGCTAGACCGCAGAATTCTTTGCTAGAGGAGCATGTGGAGTTTGATATTACGGCAAGACCTCCGCCTGTGATAACTGACCAGACTACTATGAACCTTGAAGATATTATCAGGCAGAGAATAAAAGACAAGGCTTGGGACGATGTTGAGAAAAAGTTTAAGCCTGTTGAAACTCCAATGGAATATAAAAAGAAACTGATATTAGATCAGGAGAAGAGTAAAGTGAGCCTTGCGCAGATTTATGAAAATGAATACTTGAAGCAGAAAGAGGCTAGCAATCCTGATAACGAGGATAAGGAGGCTGAGGAACCCAAGGAACACAAGGAAATTAGGGATATGATGAATTCCTTGTTCAACAAGCTTGACGCCCTTGCTAATTTCCATTATACACCGAAATTGGTGAGAGACTGGATTTCAAACGACAAAGAATATTGAGAATTTTTAACTACATTTTATGAATTTTCAGGTACGACCGGATGTAAAAATCGTTAGCAATCTGCCCGCGGTAACAATGGAAGAGGTAGCGCCGGTGGCAACAAGCGAAGCGACGTTATTGGCTCCCGAGGAGATAAAAGGTGAGAATAATTTTCGAGGATGAGTTTACAGTATAGAGACCAAAAAAATTGTTCGTACTAACAAATGAATTATACTTGCAGCAAAATCGAGGGGCGATTTGATAGGAAGAGATGAGCGAACCGATACGGATATGAAGAGGGAGAGACGTCAGAAGAAGTTGAAACAAAGGGAGAAAGAGAAGGCAAAGGAGAAGAGAGAGAAAATAGTAGAAAAATTGAGACCCGGACTTGGTAATAAATACAGTAAAGAAAAGGCAACAAAAATGATTCAGAACTTGAGCAAGGAAAGAAACATTTCAAAGATTGATGAGACGAGTGGAAAGACGGCTAAATCTTCAACAGCGTTCTTTAACCAGCTACAGGACCAAGTTAAAAGTCACATAAAATCAAAGACAGGAAATGTAGTAAAGAAAAATGATAGGAAATCGTTATCAGCTGTGAAACTCAAACTGTGAAACTAGGATAGCTAATTCTCTCGATTATAAATAAAATTCTTATGTTATAGAATTAAGATTCTTAACTTTTTTTTTTTTTTGTTTTTGTTTCTTCTTAAAATATATTAATGAGAAAATTAAATAGATAATGCATTTCTGTGTATTCCGTATTATATTCCCCATTATATTAGTGAAAAAATTGTCCTTTTCTCGTGATTATGATATGCTATTAGTGTGTGTGCTTTTTTTTTTTCTTTTTTTCACTTATATCTTTTTGAATTTTCGGATCTAAAATCTTTCTTTCATTTTTTTTTTTTTTCTTCTTTTTTTATGCTAAAACATATACAAATGCAACAATTCACAAGTGACCGCCTTATAATTACAATTATTTCATTAATATATAATATGTATAATATCTATGTGCTAATGTTATAATATCATAATAATAATAATTAATAATATTATCGCATAATAATTATGCATTATGTATAATTATCTAAGAAAAGTAAATCTATAAATGATTTATTATAGTTGATTTTTTTTTTTTCTTGTTTTTCTTTTTTTTTTTTTCTCTCTCTTGCTCTTTCTTTTTTGCACAATAACGATTAAGCTTCTCAAAGTGCGTTTAGGTAATTTTGTACATTGTGTTTTATTTTTATTCTTTTATTTTTTTTAATCTTCAATCTTTCCCGTCTAAATATATAATGTTGTAATTTAAAATTACACAATAATTGCACCGTTTGGAAAATTAAAAAAACACATTTACTAATAATGAAAAAAAAAAAAAAAAAAAAAAAAAAACCAAAATAAAAAGATTGAATTCTTTAAGCTAGTCTTTTTTATAGTTGTAAAAATTCTGTGAATAATAATTAAACCTTGGCGTTGCAAAAAAAAAAAAAAAAAAAAATTAGTGATCTGCAATTTAAAAAGTTTAAAAAAGTATTATTCATTAATTTACGTTTTCTTTTTTCTGTCTATGAACTCCCTGGAGAGATAATGGAAAAAAGAACAAAAAATAAAAAAAAAATAAAAATAAAAAAAATATCAAGAAAAGAAGAAGAAAAGTTGACGGAGTTATAGCGTGGAACATGAATATGGATAAGTATAGATTTTTATGAATTGTTTTTTTTTTTTTTTTTTTTTTTTTTTTTTTCGTCTTCTTAAATCGATATTGGAAAATTTACAATTAATTAATATTTAAAACCACGATATTAAGAGAAATTTCGTTATAAAAGATCCGAGATTAAATTTCCAACGATTCCTTGTTTTTTTTTTTTTTTTATTCCACGATCGCGTTAATTAATTACAAAGAGAGCCGGACGAATTTATCAAAAACGAAGAAACGAATAGGAATGAGAAAAAAACCTAATAAAGATGAATATTTTCTTCTTTTTTGTTTTCAAAACGTGAAAAACTTTGTCCTTATTATTATCGTCGTTTATATCAACTCGACCAATACTCTCCTCCTCCTCTCCTCCTCTCTTCTATTAATTTCATTAAATTCAATTTCTACTCAAAATTGGTATTAAACATATTCAGCTCTTCGAATCCAGTCGTTGCCCCTTGGTCCTGTAACATTTGTAGCATGTCAGACAATTCTTGAGGTTGAGGTCCCGGAACACCTTGAGACGGATGAGGTCCTTGACTTTGAGCAGCTACCGGGGGTCCGGCCTGACCACCGTCTTGCTGCGCTTGATGAGGCCCTTGATGCTGCTGACTTTGCCAGCCCCACATTCCTAGAACAAAATGACAAAAACGAGATTAAAAATTATACATCAAAACCTCTCGATTATATAATTTTACATTCAATTATCTTAGGACAAGATTCAATTTCTATAAAATTTATTACCTGGATTATTTGGAACGGTTGTGACCGCATGGTAAGGAGCCGCAGGTGTTCTCGCACCGCTACTAAGTTGTGTATACGTCGGACCGCTAGGAGATCTGGACGGGCTAAGCTGGCTGTATTGATAGCCTTCGGTAACTGGTTGTTGCTGGTTAAAGTGACAAAAAGAAATACGATTTTATTTCATCAGTTTTGTACAATTTTTCACAAGATTTCCTTAAGTTTTTTGCTCTTCATCGCCTTAATAGCGATTCTGAAAATGATTTCAACGTTTTGGAGAGCTAAGAAACTGAGAAACAGATCGAAACTAATTGATTTTGCGATTAAGGCGATGGAAAATCCAGGGAAAACTAATTTTCTACATCTCATATTCATTCTAGTAGCTTGATATTTACTTGTCTACTAAGAGCCCACGCCTGTTGAACAGGGGTCGGCGAAGTATTAGCTGGTTTTTGTATCCGGTTTAAAACTGAAGAAGTGGCGCTCTGTTGACCCGGAGATCCGTACGCGATTGGAGACTGAGTAGTCTCGTATCCTTGATAAACATTTTGAGCACTAGAAGGCCTGGCTTGTTGTGGTCCTTTAAATAAAATGATGAAATTAGTATAAAAATCCGAAAGAAAAACAGCAAAAAAACTTTACCTGCAGTAGCGACGGTAGCTGGATGCTGCATCATGTGATGTGGCGCGTATATCGGATCCCTTGCCGGATGTCTTTGGACGCTATAATCTAGGCTGGGTTGTCCGTACGCAGCTACGGGCTCTCCTTCTGTTTGCCCTTCGCTACCAGGATGCAAAGATTTCGCCGTTGTATTTGTACACACTATGTACTCAACCTCGTCTGTGTAAGGGTTTAGAAAAGCAAAGGCCGACGTCCTGAGCCAAACCCAGTCGCGATTTTTCGCTCTAAATCTGTACATCACAGACATTACTTGCCCCTTGAGTTTCAATACTGAAAAAAAAAAAAAAAGAAATCTTAATTCGTTGATTATTGATGAACACATTCTAATGATATACAATGCCAAAAGTATCTTGGAACCTTGTTCGAAGCTTTCCCTCATGTGCGTTAAGTCTTCAGGATGAAAGAAATCGTAACAAGGATGTCCTAGAAGTTCGGAAGGTGTATAGCCAAGGATTCCACCCACCCTTTGATCGACGAAGGTAAATTTACCCTCCGCAGAATGGCGGGAAATAAATTCTATAAATAAATAAACGGTTTTAGAGTTGAGAAGTAGTTGAGGGGATGATCTGCTAGGTGATAATTATTCGAATTCCTCACCGTTGTTGCTATTCGAACCGGTCAAATCACTGGTATTTGGTGTACTAGTTACTTGTAGTCGTCCGATAGCTACTAAACAACAATGAGTGGTGCTGGAATCTTCGCCACCGTCCTGTCCACCCTGACCTCCGCCCTGTCCCCTATCACCTATACCCACACCTGGTACACACGGGGAAACAAAATCACCTACGATTTAGAAATATCCCATTAGGAAGTGTGACAATGAAATGTTGATTTTTAACGAATTAAATTCGAGTAGAGGATTTTATCTTATTCAACATATTTGGTGTATCTAATGATGATTTTATACTCACCGGTAGGTGGCCAATTTTTAATATAACCCGTGCAATGTACAACGGCATAACTTTGCCCGTCCCTTGCAGGTGGTCCCAATGAATTTCTCTGTTTTAAACGATGTAGACCATGAGCGGCCGCCATATCGCCGCTTGTTTGTAGACTACCAACTTTCATCCTACAAATAAATCCCCTCCTCGATCCCATGCATAGTCTCATAGACGCTGTAATCGTTTATTAAATAAATTAAAAATTGATAAAAATTACGAAGAGAAGAAATTTTTATTTTCCGTGATAATAATCTCATGCGGTACTATAGAACTCACACTGGTGTCCCTCCTTCTTGACGGTACCAGTCTTAAGATCTAATACCCTGCCGGCATGCTGGGGTTCGGCTGCGCTAAGTTGTTCCCTTACTTTCTCAGCGTCGTCTGGATGTACCTGAGTGTAAAAACTGGTACCATACCACTCGCTCTGCGAATAATTAAGCACAGGTGCTACAGAGTCTGATACGTATATTATGCGTCCTGTGTCGCAGCTAACAACGAATAAGAAACCATCCGCTGCTTCCAGAATCAAATGCTTTAATTCTTGGTCCGTTAGAAAGGACGGTTTGTAGGTACCGTCCGTGCTAGTGTTACCGGTACCTAGAAAAAAAAGAGGGAAATAAAAGATTTTAGAGCCTCCTTGTTGCCTTTATTATATCGATATCATCGTTTCGGTGTAAAAAAAAAAAATCGTTTTTTTCGTTACCCTACTCGAAATTTTCGAAACTTTTTTAGTTAGTAGTAGTAGGATTAGTCAACAAAGAGACTTTCGAAATTAGCGATCGAATTTGATAATCCTGATAAAATAGATCGAAATTTTTGTATTTTCGGTATTTGAATCTTTCGAAGTTGAACCCGCGGTCGTTATGTTAATATGTTTAAAACATAAGAAATTCTTTACCGAAGAGGCCTGCGAGGAAGGTATATATACTATATATAGCCACACGGAGGGTAATATCGAATGCAGAAAGCACGATATATGTTTCCGGTGTACCCCCGCCCGCCCGCCTCTGCCCCCCGCGTGTGTCTTTTCTCTCTGACGTTAAACCGATGCGATTTAATCCCGTCTCTTTTTTTCAAGTGTACGCAGAGTTGAGTGTATATAAAACATATATCTTCAGGTCTTTCTTTCGTCCCATTGTTTATAGTCACTTCTTCTTCTTCTTCGTCTTATTCTATCTATCTCCGTTACTTTTTCCTTTTCCTCTCTCTCTCTCTCTCTCTCTCTCTCTCTCTTTCTCGACGACAACGCGACAACGACGACGACGAAAAATTCTACCTGAATACAAATTGACCCGCTCTTGCGCTGCACCGAGTGTGGTGGTGTATATAGCTATATACTATATATATTTCTATACATACTCGAAAGACTATAACATCGAGACTCTAAAATATATAATATAAATCTATAATATATTTTCAATTTAATTTTATAAGCTTAGGGTTGCATATAGGTAAGCTGGATCAGTGTAAACGTTCCGTTTCTCTGATTGTATCGGAGAACTTCGTTTTTTTTTTTTTCTTTCTTTCTTTTATATAATACAAATAATATACGAGTACCCAGATAGCCAAACGTGACCATCAACCAATTGCACTCGCTTGCCGGTCATTTAGTTACGTGAAAATGCTGCGATCAGCCAGCATTAAATGACTGCAGCAATCGAATATACAGCAATATCATGTACCCAAACAGACAAACGTTACTATCAACCAATTGCACTCGTTTGCCGGTAATTAGGTGACATAAAAATGCTGCAATTCAGCCAGCATTAAATGACTACGAAAAGTTCAGCCTAGATTTACTTGAAATATGCGAATTAGTTGACGGCATATTGCTAGCATTTTGCTGCAATCAATTGCCGTACTATGTTGACAGCAAGAACAACACTTGACGCGGACGTTAACGACGGTAAATATGCTGTCATCAATTGCAATTGATTTGCAGCATTAAGACGAAATTAAACGGACATTTGGCTATCTGGGTATATATTATAATTTAAATCGCGGAACAATGTCTATTTCTGTATCTATCTATTTCGAATAAATATTCCTATTTAAACCTGTGAAGAAATTTATTTAATAAATTCCTTAGCGTCGACGGTCTACGACCGCGGGTTCGTCCCAAGAACCGCGAGCCGCAGAGGTAGGAGGTAGATATAGGTATAAGAGGTAGTACGGACGATCCTGCGGATTCAACGTGCAAACGCGCGGTTGGCATACGAATGCCCATCGGGTACCCCGAGGTCTGTGATCCGCAAGCTGTATACTACGTTACATACATAACTTGGAGGAGTAGGTGGTATAAAATTTCTTAAAACTTGAACCCGTACATACATGCAGATAATATATATTACGAATATCACTTTATTCTTGTATGTTTTTTTTCTTTTTTTTTTTTTTTTTTATACATATAATTTTCCGCGCGTGTTATAAACGAGTAAATAATAAAAACGGAAATATACTATCTATATATATACATACTATAGACATTGTTTATTATGTAGTATTGAACGTTCGTGACGTATCGCAGATTTCTGTGACTGTAGCGATAAACCGAATTTTTATATTGAAAGCAATAATTTTCTCGATATATGATACTATACTTTGAAATGTTCATATATATATATATATGTATTATGTATGTATATAAACTCACCCCTGAGTGCTTTCATATGAGCAACCGCCATCCTGAGTATCGTAAGTTTGTCCGGTTTACGTGCGAGTGCCGAACACGTGGGTACCATGTCGGATAACTCTGTGATATACGCGGTCATCTTGTTCCTCCTTCGTCTTTCGATTTCACAGTGATTCTCCCGGCTGTGTGAAAAAAAAAAAAAAAAAAAATTAACAAAGAAACAAAAATATTAAAAATTAAAAATACAATAAACATATATATAATATATATATATATGGTATAATAATATTTATCGCAATATATTATATCGTATGGGGGGGAAAAAAAAAGAAAAGCTATAGGTATATAGGGTCAAGAATAATAAGAATTCGAATAAAAGTATCTGTACGCCCGATGATCGCGTTTCCCCGCGTCCGCCCTATGACCTCGCGCGCAGCATCGCAAGGTCTGCAGCGATATTCCGAGTCTCGCTCGTATTCATCTCGCTCGCTAGCTAGCTAGCTAGCTAGCTAGCTCGCGCGCTCCGCGTTGTCATGATGTTGCTGCTGTTAGTGCTGCGGCGCAAGTAGGTAGGTAGGGTACGTAGTAGGTTGGTATGGATAGGGTAGGGTATAGGGTGTAGATAGGGTATAAAGCCAGCATGCACTTACACGTGTACCTATATATATATATATATACACCCACATTAACTTATATATAGTATATATATATTCTCGAATAAGCGCATCTGATTTGCGTAATGCCCTGCTATCTTTGCAATTTAAAACTCCGGTGCTGGTATATACACAACTCGCTAGTACTTTTATATATATATATATATATATGTGTGGGTACAGTGCATGCAGCCATATCTCCGTATATATACCTATATATTATATTCAGTTCTCTTATATGCAGGTGTATATATATATATATATATATATGTACAGTATAGAGTATATACGCGAGAAGCGGTAAAGAATTTGCGAGAAGAAGAAGAAGAAGAAGAAGAAGAAGAGCCTGAAGGAGGAGGTTTTGCGAGGTCATAGGTCTATCGCAGAAGTTCTTTACCCAACCGACCTCTCTCCCTCTACCTCTACCTCTACCTCTCTTCCTCTTCCTCTTTCTCTTTCTCTTTCTCTCCTGGACCCCTCTGCCTTTGCCCCGCTGCTGCGCGCATATAAGAGATCAGCATAAACGTATTTAAGCATATCTGCAACAGTGCAGTAAGTATATATAATATATATATATATATATATATATATGTATATATAATATGAGCATAGCGATTTCTGTTCGCTGCAGACTATAATAAGAAGATAATCTTCGCAGGATATTCCATATATACATATATATATATATTGTCTCCCTTTATATCGAAAATTTAGTTCATTATATATATATATAGTATACATATATACGTGTTATCAGAGTCTTAATTCTGTATAATATATATATATATTATATAGGCGCTTTTAAAATAAAAGTATTATACATATATTTTTTTGTAAAGTAGAAAATAACATGTATGTATGTATACAATTTTTTTTTTTTTTTTTTTTAAACACATATATTATATTATTATAATTATATCTTACGTTTATTTGTTATATATGTATTTGATTATTGTTTATTTATTGATTTTTTTTTTTTTACGATGTTTTGTATATACGCAAGAAAACAAAAAAAAAACAAAAAAAAAAAAAAAACAAAACAAAAAAAAAAAAGAAAGTAACCGATTTACCACAATTATATATATGGTTATGAGTTATATAGTAGTATGTGCGGTTATAATAGTTATGGTTATGGTTATGGTTATGTTATGTTATGTTATAGGTAAAGATGTAAGATGGCGGCTGGGAGGCAGTGCGCTAGAGAATACTACACGTCGTCTCGACGCTGACCGTTCGATCGTACTGATGATACCCACGCAGCCGGCAGGAGCGCGCGCGGGGTTTAGGTAGGTAGGTTCGGAAGTCTCCGCGCGTATAGCCAGTGTATACGCTATAGATATACATACTAGTATATATCGGCGATGAGGCGGCAGCAGAGCAGAGCAGAGCAGAGCTGCTATACCGTACTACCTACAGCTACTACCCTCCGCGTACTTCGTATAGTAGTATTATAAGAGCGAGAAGAATCGCGCAGAAGAAAACTCGCGCGGGACCATTCGAATAATATAATATTAAAGTTTTATATTATCTGCATCACTTTTTAATAATAATAATAATAATAATAATAATAAAAAAAAAAAAACGTATTATAAAAAAAATTATAGGTATATAATAATATAGAAAAGTATATCATAATATACGATATTACTACTATACTAATAATAATTTTACTATTATTTAATCTCTGTCGTCGTATCGCGATATACTACAGAGACGTAGGGTAGTGCAGTGTATAGGGCGCGGGCGTATTTGCGGCTGGGAAGTAATTGCGTTATTATAACTGAAAAACTAAGCTATAGATATAGTATATAAAGGTATATATTTATTGCGTCGCGGTCTCGTCTCGGAGACGGAAATATTTACAATTCTGAATATATAGATATATAGTAATATAGAGTCGGAAAAGGTAGTATAGTAATATAAAATAAAGATAGAAATATATAAGCGTTGGAGAATTATTATAATACCGTGTAGATATGATAATTCTCGAGCCTGTATATGTATATATATAATACAACTAATATGTTAGATAAAATTATATATACTGGGGAACGTGAAAAAAATTTAAATCGCAGTTTCCTTTTTTTTTTTTTTTGTTTATTGTGATATGAATATATATATTTCGCAGATTTAACAAACTCTCAATACTACTATATCGATTGATCGAACTATTAGGATTGTCTATACGGATTGCAAGGAATTCCCACGCCGCCGGGCCGTTATAAACGCGCGCGCGCGCGCGACTATCCAACAACAGCAGCAACAGCTTATATGTAGATGTCTTTTCATACAGTTTTTTTTTTACTCAAATTGCGAAATCCGAAGTCTTTTGAAGATAGGAACGTCTGGGGGTTTTAGATGTACATTTTTTTTTTTTCCCCCATATATGGGAGCATTCAAATTCGAAAATGATCAAATCAAGGACCACCCTATCGACGTAAGATAGGTATATAGTTTAATAATTAATGATATGTTACCTGGCGAATCTCTCCTTGTCTTGCATATTGTCGTCCTCCATTCTGCCGTATTTTCCCCCGCTTGGGTCGTCCTCATCGGATCTGTAATAAAAAATAAATAAATGAGAATAACTAATTAGTAATTATTATGTATAAAAAGCGACGAGTATTTGATAAAAGAAAGAATATCGCATATATTATGTAATATACCCTGAATTTCACTAATTTATTTGATATTATATATGTACGTATAGATTATATATATGTACAAGGAAATAAATAATAATATAATATATATATATATATGTAAAGAGAACGCGAAGTGCAGCCGAAGCTAGATATCTCTCGCGAGGGTAGCGGCGGCGCAGAGCGTTGTACTTCGTCGTATACCAACACATACATATATATATATATATAGTAGAGGTACATAGATAAAGATATATATACACTATATAGTAGCGTTGCATCGCGCGCCGCGAAGCTTCAGGTATATCACCTGCGGGGTAGAGGTGAATCGAGGGGAAAGAAACAGGGGGATCGAGAGCGCATCCGGGTACCCTACCGTATATATATACTATATTACCTATATATATATATATATATATATATCACATGCGCACATTTCTATAATATAGTACATATTAACAAACCGTGTTGTAATTGATGAAATCTATATGGAGGTTTGTATTTGTATATCCTTTAAATAATTAATCCAATCCACAAAAAATTTTCTGAGAGTTGGTAATCGATACAGTTTCACTGCTAGACCGACTAAGCTAATAAGTCACTGATGGTGAAAAACCGGCAGACTTTAGGAGGACGATTTGTCTACTTTTGTATGCCAACCCCGCACCCTCCCTTGAGGGGATTTGATCAAATAGACATCTTCGATTGGTTCACGTTTCGAGTGCGGGTGTCAAAAAAACGGCATCAGAATATCGCCTCTTTTACAGATATTTCCGAAAAAGGTATTGAACTATAACGTTTAATGAGGTTGAAGTTCGTAACGTTAATGCAACAAAATATTCACCAAAAAATTCTCAAATTCAAGGCTCGAACGTTTCAAATGGATCAAGAACGGTGCATAATTCCTCAAATTGTGTGAAACATGTTCATCTCACATATTTTACAAGTCTAACAACATTTGAATCAAGAAATATTGCATTTCTTCAACGAATATTCCGTTACGTTAACGTTACGAACTTCAACCTCATAACGTTTAAAAGCTCACTGCACTATATCGACAAAAGCATAAACGATGCACCGGTAATAGTATAGATATAATATAATGCTTGCGAAGACTGAAGTCGACTCATATTTAGGTAAATCAGATCTATATTCGTCCTTTAGTATATGTGTGCGTTTGTGTGTATTGAATAGATGATGATAATGATAATAACAATATAATGACCAGGGTTGATAAACTGTTAAATATAATTGTGATGAAGAAAAAAGAAATATTAAATTTGTATTAATCTGTTAGCTTTAACCTTTAACTGATTCATAGTATAAAGTAGAGAGATATTTTCATTCATTCATTCATTCATACTATATATATATATATATATATATATATATATATGCGGGTATATTTATTTCTTATTGAATACAAAAGACTCGGTGTTATGTATACACATATATAGCGCTCGAGTTTACACATAGGTATAGAGAGAATAATGTATAGCGCAGCGTAAAGCGTAGAACGTAGTGCAGCGTAGAGGGTAGTTTAATTCTTGGAATTTGCCACCTGCGACCTGTCAGACGCACTTTCTTTCTTTATTTATTTTCGGATTATATGCATACATATATGTATATGTTGTTACTTTTATTTTCGTTATAACGAGCGTAAAGATAGATTATCAATGAAATGAGAAGAAGGGTGTCGTTTGATATATTATAGTAGCGATGTATAGAAACGGACGAACAAATTATAGTTCGTCAATATAAAAATTATAAGCGTTGAAAATTTGGGCACACATTTTTTTTTTTTTTTTTTAAATTTAATATATCTGACTGTGCAGGTATTATTATTCCATGTATCTATCAATATATGGACTAACGCATAGTTATATTATATATGAAATGAAGAAAATTGACCTTTACTTGTAATTTTCTATTGTTTTTTTTTTTTTTTTTCGATAAAATTTTTTTTACGCTACCGAAGTTATACTTGTAAAAAATTCACGTTTTATATATGCGTCGATATACCTATACGTACATATATATAGATCTACTTATAATAATTCTATCCGCGCACCATATATAACGAACACCTTTGCAGGTATGAGGTACTCGATTAGTGAAATGACGTGGCCATTAAATCGAGAATCGAACTATAGGATCCCGTTTCTTCTATACGTAGTATGTTAATATAAACTTATCTTTAAGTAGGTATATATAAATAAAACAATACATGATAATATAGTCAGATTTTCGTTATTTAATTATTATTAATTGATCTCATAAAATAAAATCGATAATATGTCGTGATTTTTCCTCAAATATTATACAATTTTTCGCAAGTTTTCTTTTTACTTTATACCGACTTTCATTTTCGTTATAGATATATGTATATATGTATATAATATATAATTTTATTAGAAGAGATATCTGCAGTCGTATATTAGGTATATTAGGTAAATATACTTACTATATACATATTATAGGTACCTATACATTATACATACTATATATAGGTACCTCGGAGAGTAAAGGGAGTTGGGCCTGCAGCCTTTACCTCTGCACCATTTCATGCATGACTGCGTACACGCGCGGGAAAGAGAATAACGCGGTTAGTTCTATTTCGTCACTATATATATATATATATATATACGTATCTATGGATACGATATTATTAACGTTAATGGAAAAAGCTCCCATACATAGTATATACCTGTATCGATATATATCTATACCTATCTATATCTACACGGAAAATATTGAATCTGTGGTCGAAAAATGAAAAAAAAAAAAAAAATTATAATAAAATAGAAAAAAAGAAAATATATGGTTTTGTGCATGGGGAAAATTTTCTTTTTACTTTGAGTTTGGATATTCTTCGATTTTGAGAAAAATTGCATAATCCATATACCTATTATGATATATTATTATGTGATATCGAATCTTATTATTCACTTATATATACGCCATATATAGATATGTAGTACTACTACATATGTGAAGGTTGTAAACCGAACATACATATGAAGAATATGGAGGATATAGTATAGGAGAAGAGAAGAGATGGGAAGAGAATAGAACAGAAGAGAGAACGATAAACCTGGATCGCGTGGGAAATCCACGAATGACCACAAATCTCCATTACGTGACGGATCAGCAAAGTTCGCGTGCGCTGCACATCGGTTTTAGATATATCAGTATATATATAATAATAATAATAATAATAATAATAATAATAATGAAAATAGTTATAATGATTAATATGTGTATATAGTCCTATACAGGTTGTATATAATACCGAATCGTTTAATGGCCATACAGCCCATATTATATTATTATATACCTATACCTGTACTATATAAATGCGTGTGTGTATGTAATTTCCGTACGTACATACATACTTCATCGATTATTATTATTACGTTTTTTTTTTTTTTTTTTTATCTATACATATATACCTAAATATAGGTATATAGTGGTATTATTCAAGTTTATAAAATAAGATTCGTTTTAGCTGATCTTGCAACAAGTATATACCTATATACCTACATATATGTATAAATTATTATTAAAACACAACTCGCGATATGTTATGCTGATTGTACATATATTTATATATAGTATATATATATATATATATATATACAAGAATTACGTGACGCAACGGTATACATATAACGAATTGTGTATATAACAGTTATATACTTTTATTCTTAAATATATGAATACACTGTTGAGAAAATACGTAATAATTTTTATTGCTGTAACATAATTGAGAGAGAAAAGAAAATAAAAATAAGAAGAAGAAAAAGAACCTATAACTACTAGTGTATATAAAATATGTGTATATGTTTTTTTTTTTTTTTTTGTCTGTTCGTCGACTATACTTTAATCGCGAATCCGGGAATCGGCGATTTACGATCACTGCGCGCTTTGTCCGGTGATTATACTTATCCTAACTCTCTGGTTTAATAGTCGCGGTCGTAACGCGTCGACTATAGTTATAGTATACAAGCGCCGATAAGACGATTTCGAAATATTGTTAAAAAAAAAAAAAAAAACGAAAAAGACGAAAAAGATGAAAAAGAAATAAAAAAAAAAAACACCCCAAGAAACGTATACATAAATGTAAGAAGAAAAATTTACCTTCTCCTTTTAGTCGGCGATATATCCGAGGCCGTACTACCTTGCACATGTTGTATATGATGCGCAGGTGATAAATTATTAGGAGAATTATAAGAGGATGATGAAGATAACAACAACTGTGATCCGACAGCGTTGTTAATGTTATTGTTATTTCCTGTAACCGCAGAAGATAGACCAACAGGACCCGGAACTACGGAATTACCTAACTGATAACCCATAGGTGGCGGTGGCGGAGGAGCGTACGAAGCAGGACCTGGAGCCGCTGTTGTTCCAGGTCCCTGAAGTCCGACCCCGTAACCACCACCGGCGGTACTACTACCACCGTACATTCCACCGCCGCCAGGGTAATCTATTTTGATTATTATAAGCTCCCTTTATTTTCCACTTTTTTCTTTTTTTCTTCAATTCTTAGAGATTTTAAGAATTATTTTCCCTTTTTTAGTTTATTTTTCGATTTTTTTTTCTCTTCTTGTGTTTCTTTTTTTTTTTATAAATTACTCGATCATCGCACTGTTATCCAAATATCACACCTAAACTTCTCGTACCTATCACCCGCGTATGTAAGCTTCATTGAATGAAAACGCACGATCTTGTAGATTAAATATATGAGACACTGCGCAGATATACGATTAGATCCACACGTGTTTGATTTTCGAATTCAAACTTCTCACTCCGGGTTATAAAATCATTAGTAGTTTTTTGTTTTCGCGGAATTTCTTTTGTTTGTTTTCAAACTTATCAACGTATAAGTACGTATCGATATTACGTACCGAGTAAATAATTAGGAATTGAGAAATCGAGAAATCGGTAAAGCAAGAGGCAAGAGGCAGGAGTAGGAGTCACTCCACCACCATACACCACCCACAACTCGTCTGTACCTACTGACTGGTGATTCTACCATAGCGGTATAATGTGCGACCGACGGACGGTTAAAGACTATCACTTCTCCCACCACGATCACAACCAGCAACAGCATTAAACATCGTATCGTTATACACGGCGAATGTATATACTGATATAAAAGTATATCTATGCATAGAAAGAACAAATATATATATATATATATATATATATATATATATACGACTATAGGCGAATAATGTAATAATGGGACGCGGTTGACAATTTATAGACAAAACATCCTATATATATACCTATACGTATATACTATGCATATAGTATATATATATAATATAAGAAAGAAAGAAAAAGCGTAACAAATCCAGTAGTGCTGCGTGACGATTATATGTTTTTAACTGAAGAATTCCAAGCGTTTATATAAAACCTAGAGCAATATATATATACTATATACATGGGGCATTTCACGTCATTTCATAGGATTCAAATTTATTTATTTTTTTTTTTTTTTTTTGTTTTTCGGAAATGCCCCATATAAAGATGTATTCGTGATATTTTCTTGTTATAAACCACGCCGGAGGTTTTAGAAATAAGTATACATATATATATATATACATATATATGCTTATGCGGAGTTTTAACACACCGATACATAATATTCCCGAAAAGCTAACGGTTTTCCGAGGGGGCATAGCGGGAGGAAGGTGGAGTTGTTGAGAGACGAAGTGGGGCTAGAGGTGGCCTCGGTCGGGGGGGCGGGGGAAAGGGGGGACCGCGCGCGTTGCGGCCAAACCGTAACTGATCATCTCAGTTCCTCCTAGTTCGTATGCTGCTGGCATCTCAGGGCTTCTTATTTCCTCCCTGAGGTACCCTGGAGCCAGGGTACCCATCTACTACCTTCTAGGAAACTACTATGTTAATATAACAACACCGAGAGTTAGAAATATACGAAGAAGAAGAAGACGAAAAGACCAAAAACGACGAGGAACCGCTTTACCCGTGAATAATTTCGTAACAAACTTCCGAGAAACTTCGTATATATCTATACGGTGGATTACGATCCATCTATTCTATTTCATATATTATAAAATACGATGTTATTATGTATTGCGTTTAGATTATATTCGACAAAATGAAAGAAAATTCTATTATTCTATTACTATCACTCTCATTATTGTGTTATTAGATTAAAAAATGCTATGCGTAAGAGTTACTGTCGGAGTATAATATAGAAGAATTAAATTGAGAAAATGATGGAATAATAAAAAAATAAAAAAAAAAAAAAAAAAAAAAATTAGGAATTTTATTTACAGAATATATTTAAATTTCTTTTACACGATCGAATCGGCTGATTATTTATTATTACCCGTAATTTACTTATATACAACGTAAAAACATTCGATAAACATTTTAAGCTTTCTTATTTTCATTTCCTTGATTGTTATTCATTTATTATTTACATATAATGAAAATTGTCTGATCTTGCGGACTACTTACCCTATGCTGCCAGCTCTGCGTTTTTCTATTATCTTGCTTGGGTCAGTCCCTGTAATGTGAATAATAGAAACGATAAGACTTCGATGAATTTGTTAATGAGGATTTAAATTTCAGACTACTAATAGTAAGTAGTATAGTTGTATTATTGTTATCTATTTCGTGTATGTAGCACAGTGTTATTGAACTCCGGGAGTATATCGTCATTTTGTTTTTTTTTTTTTTTTTTTTTTTTTTTCTTGTCATACAATACGAACACAGGAAAGTAATGGAGAGATTATGAATTAAGGGTGATAATTATACAGGAATTATTCGATATATTTTTGAAACTTGATATATACGATCTAAAACGCGATAGTTATTCTTCTATGATTATTATTATTATTATTATTATTATTACACATATCTATCCTATCTACGTACACAGAGAAAGAGAGGAGAGAGAGAGAGAGAGTGAGAGAGAGAGAGGTGAATGTATCTAATAAGCTGTATGTATTACCTGGCATAGAATGGGTGATAGCGGACATCTGAATAGTAAACATTCAGGTTGTATTTATCTATTTACACCATTTTAACACAACAATTATACACGCGTAATCCAATACAAACGATTATTACAGATCTGGGTATTAAACTGGGTGTTTACAACGAGGGGTTACGCCATTTTGTAGTTTTCTTTTTGCCTACTCGCGGCGATCGCGACGACACCACAGGCACAGAAACGCCATTGACTACAACCACGGAGTTTAGAGAAATCTAGACGGTTGGGCGTACGGAGAAAAATCACTATACACTAACCTGAAACTTTGTTTCTTTGTTATCGAATCTCTTTATTAATCATAATAAAATGATAAAATAACCAAAAGAGTCGAAATAATTCTTAGATTAAACAAATATTTTACGATATTTATCAATCTCTCGAATGCGCGGAAGCTATGTAACGAAGGCGATATATATATATATATATATATATATGAATATATATATATATATATGAGATGGTAAGATCGGGTTGCTGCTGTTACCGGTCGGTAAACAGAGGCATATGTTTATGTACCATGTAGTTCTTAGCACGAGATGCTGCATTCACGGGATACGCGTACTACGCCACTTCCGCCAACTCGCTGGTGATCAAAATGGACGCCTTTGTGTCTATTTTCTTCGTGTTAATACCGTAATAGAGAGTAAAAATATACTTTTCAAATCCTAATCGTAAGGTTAAAAACACAGGATAGATTTAAACCGCAATGATAGTGACGAGTGTTAGAAGTTAATAAACGTGTGGTGTGTGTTCTTACGAGATGATACGAGGCTAGTTAAATCATGTAGGCCACAGCCACGGATGACAATTGAGCTGAACTACAGAGAGGAAATATTTTCGTTCGACGTTAACTTTTTTCAACCTCTATATACACGCCCGGCTTTATTATTGTAAAACATTCAAACAAATATACGGACAATTATCGAGGAAAATCTATATCGTTATACGATTGTAGAGTTAAAAAGCAATACGGCATCCCGCCAAAAACAAATATTAACCACCGCGCAAATCTAGCGCGTTAATTATATTTTAACAACTAGGTAAGAGAATTTGATACACAAATATTATGCATTTATACTCAATCAATGTATAACCGATTCATATCGTCTTACCAACAACAGCGTGTCTCTTTATTATTCAACGTTACTTTCAATCTCTTACTTTTTTTTTCCCAACACAATCCATCGATATTTATCCATCTGTCACTTTCTCATTTATTTATTTATCTATTTTTTTTTTTTTTCTCCTCAAGATTTGATAATAATTTTTATAACAAACAATTCGTAAACCTCGTTTGTTATGCAATTTTCTTTCCACTTGCACACACGCATACATTTATTAAAGCCTGACTAGTTATTGTTTTTACAACAATATTTCAGATCTGTATTAAGCAGCCCGGTGATATTCAAGAGATTCGAACACCGAGGCCGGCCTCAAAAAGTTGAGACGGTAAATTAGAATTTTCAAATATTCATAAATATCAGATTTGACATTGTTTGTAACATTTGTTTTGATTGTTATTTGATTATTTGTGGTTTTCGCAGGGAGAATAATCCGACGTCTATTATTAAGATGGATAGACTGCTGCAGGACCCTAGAGCGTCTTCTAAATTTGGTTGAATTTCACAAATCTTAACGATGGGGACCTAGAAAGCGGCTTTGTTCCAGTTCCCCGGAGATAAATATAAGAAGGAAAAGAGCCGACGCTATATAAGAGGGTAATTTGTGTTGTGAAAAAGTGAAGTTCACTTTTTGAACAAAAGACACGGGGGGAAGATATGTGAGTGGACTGATATTGACTAATTGAATAACACGGGACTCTTAGGAGGTGCGCGTTTTTAATGATAAAGGTGTTTCGATAATAGACATTGGTTTAATCCTAGTTGGGGGTGTAATGCCAGAACAAATTCTAGCCAAAATGAATGGGGTTATACCGAGCGTACCGATAACTACCCTAGCGGGTATAGCGAGTCTCACAGACTTGTTGCCAGAGATGCCTCTGCCTACCCCGTTGCCGCAGACTCTGACAAACAAATCTTTACTCTTTCATCCACGGGTTGCGCAAGAGGCCCAAATACTGTTAAGCGCAAGAGACGAGAACCTGGTACCACAGCTAATTTTATCTCTCTCACAGACATCGTCGGACCACATCGAGCTCAAGGACCACTACGCTAACACGGAGCAGCTCGTTGACCCCCAGCAAAATACGCCTGAATTATTGAAAGCCATACTTCAGATAAACCCCCACGTATTCAAAGGCCCGCAGTACAACTCGCCCCGCAATTGGACCACCCAAAACACTTCGCTTATGCATCCCAACCAGTCGCCCGCAAGCTACGGACAGTTTTCACCTTCCTATTCGAGCCCATCGGGTTCTAGACACACGCCGCAGGGCAGCCCAGCTCACCCAGCTGCAGCCAGGATTGTCTTGCCTCCTCCAGGGGCAGTCGCCCAACCCCAGCATCCCAGGATGCCAATAGCGCCTTTGAACCACGCAGACATATCGCAAATGTCGCCGTTTGCCGTTCCCTCGCCTTCGCCGAGGGCTACTGTTATCACAGAACAGACCAGGACCTCCTCTAATACCCCTCAGCACATGCAGGAGGATGCCAACTGTGGCAATCCAATGTCTCAGATGAGCACGCAACAGAATATTTACTCCCCGGCTCATCTGAGCTCGCCCATTAATCCCGGGAGTCTAACGCCGCAGCATCACGTCGGGAATATTACTCCGCAGCATAATATTCACGCTACATCGTCGCCCATGCATCAACAACAACACAGCGTTAATCTACAGCAGGGTATATACGAACCTGTTATTAATCAGCAGCTCAACCGTTCCATGGATTCTCAGCTTGTTAATTTGAACAACGCCGTTCAGGATAATCAGCAATTCATATTAGACCCGGTAACGGGACTCCCGGACGTAGATTTACCCATTTCACACGAAATGGACGAGAGGCGGAACCCCGTTCAAAATATCGTACAGAATTTACAGCAGTCCCAAGCGCTAGCTATCGAGGATTGTAACGAGGCTCAAAGCTCACCTCACAGGACCCAGAATCCTGCTTTAAATCAGCAGAACAATAATTTTTCGAAGCTTGAAACAGACCAGGAGAGACCGCCGGCAGCTATTCTCATGGAAAAAATGAAAGAGCCTATAGTAATGCTGAAAAGATTGTCCCTGGCCGATCAGGCGCTAATGCAGAAGAGCCTTACCGCGTTTGCTGAAAAGTCTCCCAATCGTGCGGCCAAGATGGGGATAATGGGGGAAAGCAAGGAGGCTAAAAGCGACTCTGAAAGCGAGGAGGAAATCGGTAGGAATAACAAACACTTCAAGGCTAGAGCTAAGGAGAGACAAGTTCAGAAGGAGAAGGAAAGAGCTGAGAGAAAAAAAGGGGACGACAAGTCGCGGAGACGTAGAAGAATAATCGACGACGACGATGATTACAAAGAAGAGGAGGAATCCAACGCGCCGACGAAACCTAAGATCAGAAAAGTCGAGAGAAAGCTAGTTCCTGCGACGCGAAAACTTAGCGTTGAGGAATTGATGGAGACTAACACCTACCAGAGATTCAACAGGACCATTGATACGATATTTGAAAACACAGAGGATTTTTCTACTGCTCAAGACCTCGACGACGACGGTGACGTTTCTCCCGAGATGCTTATATCAAAGTACCAGCTTCACGAGTTATGCAGCGAAGCTGCCAAGCTCAAAACCCTCGGAGCAATGGAGTCTATACCAGCTGACAGACTCGTCAAACTTTTAAATATATTGGAAAAGAACATCAGAGATGGAGCGCGGGTCTCTCCCCTCGCAGATCCCGACGACGACGTAGACGAGAGTAGACTTTGGATGGAACTTGCCATGGAGAGAGTACAGCGAGCCGTTGACGCCTCGTTAACTTCTCTTTATATAATGACTTCGCACAATATGCCCAAACACGTTTACCTCGAAGACGTTATAGACAGGATTGTGATATTCATGAAATTTCAATTACAAAACACCATTTATCCCTCGTTCGATCCAGTCTATAGAATAGACTCTAAGAACAAAGCCGACCACTTCAACGCCAGCGGTAGAAAAAAGAGAGCCCATACGAAGGAGGTGCGGGAAAAAAGTATTCTACAAGTTTACAACAAGATGCACGCCCTAGTCGGTCTCCTAGCCGAATTATTAAGCATCCAGGTTTTAACGGACACAAGTGTTCTCCACGCCTCCACTTTGGGCGTCGCTCCATTCTTCGTGGAATCTGTTAGCGAACTACAACTTAGCGCGCTCAAATTAGTCACCGTTATATTTACAAAGTATGAAAAACACAGGAGGCTCCTACTCGATGATATTCTTGCTTCTATAGCCAGACTACCCAGCAGCAAGCGCAGCCTTAGAACATACAGACTAAACTCTGAAGACCATATCCAAATGCTTACGGCTCTGGTCCTACAGCTTATACAATGCGTCGTCGTTTTACCAGATAGTTTGATGCCTAGAGATAAACAGCACAGGGACGAAGAGGACAAGCACAGCGAAGACAAGGAGAAAAGGTCCCATCAAGTTGACGCGGACGTTTTAATAATAAACAAATACGAAACCGCGACTAGAACTGCGGGAAATTTTTTAACAGTTTTTTTGAACAAGTGTGGCAGCAAGGGAGAGGAAATCGACTACAGACCACTGTTCGAAAACTTTGTACAAGACCTGCTAGCCACTGTTAATAAGCCAGAATGGCCAGCCGCCGAACTGCTGCTCAGCCTTTTAGGCAATTTACTTGTTAGCCATTTTTCAAACAAAGGATCCGACATGTCGCTCAGAGTCGCTTCCATAGATTACCTGGGCGTTGTGGCCGCCAGATTACGGAGAGACGCGGTAAACTCTCAATGTAAATTGTCGACGATAGATCAGATAATAAAAGACATAAAGACTGAACAGCAGAAGGATACGGACTTCGATATAGCCAAGGAGAAGGACATTGTCGGTATAAGCGAGGACGAGGCAAGGACGTTATTTCTGCAAAGGGTGCTGCTGGACTACCTAGCAGTTAACGGAACCAACGACGACGCCTTGGGATACGCCAGACACTTCTATCTTGCCCAGTGGTACAGAGATACTACAGTCGAAAAATCGAGGGTTGGACAGATAAAAAATACACCTACTAAAAAAATGCACAAGAAAAAATCGAGGAAAAAGAACAGACACCATACAAGCGACGAGGAAAGCGACGAAGATCACAATGACAGAGACGCCGATGAGAATGATAACAACGAACAGAAGAACTCAGAGTCTTATCGGCTCATTGAACTCAAAAAGAAAGTTATCATTGGCAGGATTAGACCCTTTGCCTACACAGGAGCCAAAAACGATATTCTACAGACTTACATCGACTACAATTCCGCCGAATTAATATCACAGTATTTGGCATCGAAGAGGCCCTTCTCGCAGAGTTTTGATCGATATCTAAAACAGATATTACACGTTCTTACAGAATCTTCAATAGCTATTAGAACCAAGGCAATGAAATGTCTTACGATGATCGTCGAAGCTGATTCTAGCGTTTTGGCTAGAGTGGACATGCAGCTCGGCGTTAAACACTCATTTCTCGATTTATCGACCTCAGTTAGAGAGGCGGCCGTCGATCTAGTCGGAAAATTCGTTCTCAGCAGGCCCGAGCTCATTGACAAATACTACGACATGCTCTCGGCACGAATACTGGACACTGGGGTCAGCGTTAGAAAGCGGGTGATCAAAATACTGAAAGACATTTGCATGGAGTGTCCAAACTTTCCTAAAATACCAGAGATTTGCGTCAAGATGATTAGGCGAGTTAACGACGAAGAAGGGATAAGGAAACTCGTCATGGAAGTATTTCAGAACATGTGGTTCACCCCCGTGAAGGAGAGACCCGTCGTAGACTCAGAGGCGCTGATCAGAAAGGTGATGAACATTACGGACGTTGTTACCGCCAGTAAAGACATGGGGCTTGAGTGGTTTGAGCAGCTTTTAGTCAGCCTTTTTAAACCCAAAGAGGACAAGGAAGACAGTACAAAAACTATGACCGAGCCACCTAAGGCCTTGCTAACTGCTTGTAAACAGATCGTCGATTGCTTGATAGAGAATGTTCTTAGGCTTGAAGAAACGAGCCTAGACGACGCCGAGAAACCCGAAAAGAAGGGGGCCTCCCAGAGGCTCGTAGCCTGCCTGACTACGCTCTATCTTTTTGCAAAAATAAGGCCTCAGCTTCTCGTTAATCATGCCATTACTCTACAGCCTTATCTCAGCCTGAAATGCCAGACCCAGGGAGATTATCAGATCATAAGCAGCGTCGCTCACACTCTAGAGCTCGTTGTACCTCTGATGGAACATCCTAGCGAAACTTTCTTGGCTCAGTTAGAGGAAGACTCTGTTAAACTGATTCTACAACACGACAAGTCGGTCGTTGCTAGCTGCCTGTCGTGTCTCGGATCTATAGTCAATAATGTGACGAGAAATTTCAAGCTTATAAGAGACTGTTTTAAAAAATATTACGGACATTTGACAGAGTACAAAGCCTTCTACGAAAAAAATCCCGCCAATCCAGCGCTACTGAAAAACAGACCGTTTTTTAGACGCGCGTTATTCACCGTCGGACTTTTGCTAAGGCATTTTAATTTCACTGACAAGGAAGTCATCGAAGGTCTTCCCGACAACATCAAGGACCAGGTCTTCGAGACTCTCAGCTATTTCGTCCATCAGGACAACGACGATATCAGATTCTTCACCCTGTCCGCCATAGGATCCCTATGCATAAGGCACTACGAATTTATGATGACGCCTGAGCTCAAGGAGCTCTACCACTATTTATTGACCTCCGAGAACGCGGCTATCAACATGAGATCTCAGGTGCTTAATAACATCGAGGTTTATCTACAAGAAGAAGAAAAACGGATGATAAAACAGGACCAGGAATGGGCGAAGCTATCCAAGCAGGAAAACCTCAAGGAAATGGGCGACGTATCTTCGGGAATGGCCAGCACGGTCATACAGCTTTACCTCAAAGAGATACTAGAGTCTTTTCTGCATCTAAACGTGTCCGTAAGACACGCCGCGCTCAAAGTAATACAGCTCATATTGGCCCAGGGGCTCGTACATCCGGTACAAATAGTCCCCTACCTCATATGCATGAGCACAGATTGCGAAAAGATGGTGAGCCACAGCGCGGACAAACAGCTCCAAGACATAGAGAAGAAATACCCTGGCTTTATACACATGAAGTCACAGTTTGGTATAAAGCTTAGCTACAGGCTACAGAAGATACTGCAGAACGACGAGACCGTTAGAGGGATGAGGATAAAGGAGGGAGAATTTCCCGCCGCTTTGAACGGATTTTTGTACACGATTTTGAGGAATACCAAGCAGCAAAGAAGGGCGATAGTTCTTTCTTTCCTTAAGCAATTCGACGAGAGCGCTAAGACCAGTTTATCGCAGATGCTGTACCTCGCCGATAATCTTTCGTACTTTACGTACCAAGTTCAGGACGAGCCGCTCTTTATCATCCACAATATCGACATCATCATATCGATGTCTGGTACTAATCTACTCCAGTCTTTTAAGGAGGCTTTATTGCCCAAGGAGGGAGAGCCACAGCAAATGGAACCGCAGTTTTTACCCGCTCCAACTCTTGATGGACAGCAAATCGAAGTCCCAAAGCCACTGGCTATTGAGGACGAAGAGGATGACGAGGAAGATGAAGAAACGATAATGGCCAGACTTCCAGGCGACACGACTTTGCTCAGGGAATACATAACGGCTAGTCAGGGATTCTTGTTGCTTTTAACTCTCAGACAGCATCTAAAAGATCTCTACGGTTTTTCCGACGCTAAAATAGGCCAGTATTCGCCCTCCGAGTCGGCCAAAGTTTATGAGAAGGCTGTGAACAGGAAAAGCAATCTTAACTTCCGACCCAAGGCTACTTTACAAAAACTCAAAGATGGTGCTGACAACGACGAGCTGTTAGACGAAACAGGGAAGAAGAAACTGATCAAAGAGTATCTGGACTTTAAACAAATGATGTTGAAATTTGATCCCGAGGAACCAGATGAGGAGGGTAACAACGCCGATCAAAAAGGGGTCCAGGGTGTCGATCCAATTGCTCCGAGATTCGGAGGGACAGCGGATATGCACCACGCCATACCCGGGGGGACACATTCTACGATTAACAGGCAGCTAAACCAGAATCAGATGAACGTTAATATGAATATGAACATTAATATGAATCCCAGTGTACACGGAGTACAGAATTTGATGAATTCTAATCAGCAAGGAGGCGTCATTCCCCATACAACGAATGCGGTTCTACCTTTGCAACCGCCGCGTGTACCTAAGCTCACTATACACCAGGCCCATCATCAAAGCGGAGACAACAAGGACCATAGGAAACAGCACCGTGCCCATAAAACGGAAAAGGTGAAAAAACACAAAAAAAAAAAGAGGAGAAGAATTTCAGACAGTAGCGAAAGCGCGGAGGACTATAGTGATCCAGATTTTTTAGTGTGAAAGAATAAATATAAAAAAAAAAGATACAAGATAGAGAATGAGAATGAGAATGAGAATGGAAATGCGAGAGAGAGAGAGAGAGAGAGAGAAAATAAATAAGAATAAGTGTAAATATATACTACTACTACAATATATACTATAATAATATTAATATTAATAATAATAATAATAATGATAAACGAATAACTAACTAATTAAAAAAAAAAAAAAAAAAGAAAAGAACCGAAACGGAAACAAACTAAGATTAACTATACCGCATACATTAATTACTATATTATTACTATTACCTACATCATCTTTGTTTCTCTACTTACTACTTCTTCTTTCTCTATGAGTTTTTTCTTTTTTTTTTTTTTTCCTGGGTACTACATTGTCTGTTTTTCTTTTTTCTTTTATTCTCCTTTATTTGCTGTAAATTAATCTTTTTTCAAACTACTCATTATTATTATTACCAAGTCTCAAAAATACCTTTTTTTTTTGTCGTCCCCCCCCCCCCCCCCCCCCCCCTCGCTCTTTTTTTTCAACTAATAGTGTGCAATAGACGCTATATTATTATATTATATTATATTATTATATTATACGATGATTTGAAGAAAAAAAAAAAAAGAGAAACAGAAGAACAAAGTGCTACGAGTGCGGGCTTGATAAATAAATAAATAAATAAATAAATAAATAAGTAAATAAATAAATAAATAAATAAATAAATAAATAAATAAATAAAAGATGATAAATAATGGATATACGCAACATTATAAGTGAAATCCGAAAAGTGTAAGACAAGAAAAGAAGGCTATAATTAGTAATATTATTACCGGACAATTTTTATAAATGAAATATTATTACACCTATTATAGTATAATACTATATCTAATCTGTATTACATGAAATTATATTATCATTTTTATTTGATTTTATTTTATTTTATTGTTCCTTTTTCTTTCATTTTCTTTCATTTATATAAATAAAAAAAGAAACATATATAATATATAAAAAAAAAAAAAAAAAAAATACATAACACACGCGTAATAGAAGAATAATTAGATGTAATTTCAAATCGTCGCCGAGTATAAGGAGGTATAGGGAGAGACTCTGAGCTTGGCTCCGATGAGATTTTAATTTTCTTTCACTTTCGATTTTTACCTTTTTTTTTTTTTTTTTTACATTGTTTTTTTCCTCTTTTCTATTCATCTATATATGTATATGGGCTCTTCCATGCCAACTGACCTGGTCGCTGACCCTCGACATTTTTGATTTCCCCAATTTTTTTTTATATGATAGTTGTCGAATAATGAGAAACATTCACCAATTTTCAGACCTTCATCTCAATCCGCCTTCGCGTTATGAATTTTCGAAAAATCAACGAATCATTACATTTGTTCAACTTCAATTAATCGTGACTCTGGATAAAAAACCGATATCGTCATAAACAAATACGTCATCATCTTCGTCTTGGATTGCACTTTAACATAAAAATAGCTTAAAAAATGTGCAACCTAAATTTAATCTGTTTCATACGCTTTGAAGTATAAAAAATCAATTTTCGTCAATTTCGACCCCTTCGAATTTTTTGAAAAAGATGACACGTATTCTACAGCTCAAGCCCGAATTTTCAGGACCAAAACGAAGACGGACCTCCAATTCCTTCTATTTTATTTTGATTTTTGAAATTTATTTGTGTGTCGATTTATTGACAATAATTACAATAAATTCTTTTCGAATAACGAATCAAATGAATATCATTTTCATAACACACTGTGTTCAATATTTCTTGTATTTTAATAAATTTCAAAAATCAAAATAAAATAGAAGGAATTGGCACCCGCATTTTCACCGATATTCATTTGATTCGTTATTCGAAAAGAATTTATTGTAATTATTGACACACAAATAAATTTCAGAAATCAAAATAAAATAGAAGGAATTGGAGGTCCGTCTTCGTTCTGGTCCTGAAAATTCGGGCTTGAGCTGTAGAATACGTGTCATCTTTTTCAAAAAATTCGAAGGGGTCGAAATTGACGAAAATTGATTTTTTATACTTCAAAGCGTATGAAACAGATTAAATTTAGGTTGCACATTTTTTAAGCTATTTTTATGTTAAAGTGCAATCCAAGACGAAGATGATGACGTATTTGTTTATGACGATATCGGTTTTTTATCCAGAGTCACGATTAATTGAAGTTGAACAAATGTAATGATTCGTTGATTTTTCGAAAATTCATAACGCGAAGGCGGATTGAGATGAAGGTCTGAAAATTGGTGAATGTTTCTCATTATTCGACAACTACCATATAAAAAAAAAAAATTGGGGAAATCAAAAATGTCGAGGGTCAGCGACCAGGTCAGTTGGCATGGAAAAGTCCATATGTATGCAACATCTATATATAAATATGTGTAGTACGTCTATCGCAATTTTTTTTCCTTTTAACAATATATACTATAAATTATACATACCTATACCTATATACCATATTATATACACCTTCGCCTATTCATTTTATAACGTACATTCATGATATTTATTATTAATGTTATTATTATTATTAATATTATAATATAGTTCGAAAATATAAATGGATTATAAAAAATCTCTCTTTCTCTCTTTCTCTCTTTATCTCTCTCTCTCTCTCTGTTATCTATTTTTATCTCTTCCTTTTTCATTTTCTTTTGATTTATATCAAATGCAAATGCAAAAACAAAAGTTGAAAAAAAAAAAAAATTAAAAAAAATTAAAATGATTGAAAAATCACACACAAAGAACTCTCTTGCAGACGATATAAAATAATATTATAATTGATATATATATATATATATATATATATATATATATACATTTATATACTTACTATATTATACTAATATATAGAAGGAAAGCCGAAACGAAGTTGAAATTGTTGAACGATTCCTCCTCCTCCTCCCCCTCCCCGGTAGTATGTGTATATAAAAAAAATATATATATATACCTAATAATAATGGGAAATTTTCATCTCGGTTTTTTTTTTCTCTTTCTTCATCTCGTAAGCGCAGAAAAAAAAAAATGATAAAGAAGGAAGGAAAAAAAGAACATATAGAAAATATGTATAGTAAATTCGTATATATACATGTTATACATATTATATTAAACAATATTAATATTAATATTAATAATAATGATAATAGTAATAGTAATAATAATAATAATAATAATTATATGACAACAAAAACTGAAAAAAAGAAACAAAAAAAAAAAAAAGAAAAGGAAACCGTAAAATCAATCCGATTTTTCTGACTCTCTGAAAACCGCATTAAAGATACTACTTATATTGATATACATATTGAAAAAGCCAAATTATTATAAACCAGTGAATTTTGATTTGAATAAAAAAAAAAAAAAAAAGATTGAGAAAAAATAATGAAATCAGAAAAAGGAAGCAAACTTTCTCATCTATACTTGAACATTTTGAATTTGTTTCAATTGAAAATTTGAGTCTTTATTTTGTTTGTTTTTTTTTTTTTTTTTTGTTCTACTTCAACGGTTTCTCTTATCGGAAAATTTGAAACAATGCAATGCAGAGAGGATTCGATTCTACTAATATGTATAATCATTATGTCAAATGTACATATATATTATTATAGCGTACTACCTATATATGATAATAAAAAGGATATAAAATAAATTGCATAAATAAATAAATAAATAAATAAATAAATAAATGGGTAAATAAATCAATGAATGAGGGAAAAGAGAAAAACGAAAAATCATCTCTATAGTAGCGAGATAAATTGAATGAAAATGAAATGATCGCATATAAAGGAAAAAAGGGGTTTTTTTTTTCTTCAAAATGCAAGAAGGCTGCAGTGAATAAACGAACTCGCGTATATAGTATAAGAACGGGGTTCGATTGGATTCGTTTTATATAGTTTGTTGTATGTAATAAGCTTATAAAAGGTAGATTACAATCTGAATAATTATATTTCTATATATATATATATATATATATATATATATAGTTTAAACGATATAAGTATAAATCTAAATCTTAAGTATTTGAGAAATAAGATGTTTTCGTATTACACTGTATAGGGCCACGATCACGCGCATCAATTATTATTAATTAATATCCTTGTCATATGCTACACGACTCTATTCAATGTAATACGTCACGCTCTTGTATTATATAACATTATCATAGCACCTATGTTTTTGTATTTGGTAATCTAATTAAACAAAAAAAAAAAAAAAATATTAGTAATAAACAGAAGGTAAATAGAAAGTATACACATCCAAAGAGTTCATAAATTATGCTTACCCGTATATATATAATTATAATCACAATCATGATTTACGTCCCGTTATGGCTGATCTGTAATCATCACAAATATACATATACAGTATTGCTCATTATTCACTACATTTAGCAGCAAGTATCGGTTCAAGCCCGATTACAAAGTTCCGAAAGGTTCGAAAATACAAAAATTACAGATCTTAAGAGGTTCATCCACATTTTATCAACTTCGATCCGGTAACTTCAACGTCGTAAATAATTGACGGAATTTCAAAAAAAGTTCATCTTCAAACGATTTTTCGGAATTTCGTATCCCCGCTGTTCTAAACAGTGAATCGGTAATATTCAAATTCAGAACTTACAGCCTCTGTATATCCTTGACATAATTAACTCTCCCGAACAAATCCTCAGGTTTATCGCCGACTGTATCCCTCTTGCATCTCTCCTCCCAGACTTTCGTCGGTTTAAACAAAGTCGAATATCCGCGCTCTTTGATTACCGATTCCATTTTATCGAACACTTTTTTCGACACTTCTAAACGGCTCAGTCTTTTCCTGACGAACTTTTCGTCCTGCTCTCTGCGGTTTAAAAAAAAAAAAAAAATCATCAGACGATTCCATATATACGGACGGTGAGTGAATATCTTAATCCTCGCATACTCACCTGAAGGATTTGAGCAATCGCATGGAATCCCGGTTCGTTTGCCTTTCGTCCATCACACGACTCCTCAAAGTCGTAATTTCGTCATCCCTGGATGACTTCGCTCTTTCATCTCTGTGGTTCATCATCTTGATCCTCGCCGCACATCGCTTAGCATTTCTCCGTCTCTTCTCCTCCTCTGTCCTCGCTTTTTCCAGTCTAATTTTCTGCTCCTCGTCCATAGCCGATTTCCTCGATCTCTCTGCTCTCCACTCTTCGATCATAGTCTTCATTCTATCTCCGTTTCCACCGCGTCTATTAATCGCGGTCTTCGTCTCATTGGCTCTTTCTACGCTACGAGAAACGGGGCTAATCTCGTTATTTCTATTCTTCGAACGCCAGTCCGCAATTTCCCGCTTACGTTTTTCCCTCAATTCCGTGTACAGCTTATACCAAGCCTCGTGGTTAACGACGTCTTCGTTCGTCATGTGAGGTCGCTTCTTTCGCATCTCAATAACTACCCGAGGAACCGAGTCGAACTTTGATCTAGTCTTGAGAAACAGGGAATGGTCCTCGTCCGACCATCCCTGAGTGTGGCCAGTGCGAGCAACCAGCTCTGTGAATTGATCGTTAACTTCAGACCGGGTTGGACACTTGCGATCTAATCTTACAGGACCGGCGTTTTTTGGAATCGGCTGGCCGGTTTTTAACTCGTTCAAAAAAATCCCCCTCTCGAATTCCCGCAGATCGTAATCCAGCGATTCTTCTTCTCTGGACAAAACCTCGAGTTCGGATTTACCCTTGAAATCCTCGATTTTGTTGGACAGTTTAGTCAGCCGGGATCCGAACTCCCTTACGTCTGAAATTTGGAATATCTTTGGATTAGTTTTTCGAAACTTTATTCAAACTATTGCTGAAAATTATCTACCCAAATTTTGTATCGCCGAAGTGTCAGACTGCTGCAGTATTGATCTCAGTGATTTTAATTCTCCGTAAGCTGCGATTACCGATTCTCCAATTTCCCGTAGCTTAGTTTCTCTGCGGAAGTATTAGATTTATGCAATGAATTCTCTCGCCTTTCAATTCTCTATTTTAATAACGGAAAAACGGATACACTCACCTTTGGGCACCGACCTTGACTCTGTCTTCGCTAAATTGACTTATCAAATCCGCGTGTATTTTCAGACCTTTGATAGCCGATGAGAGATTCTTTTCCAAGAATTCCTCTTGCAATTTGAGCCTTTTGTAATCCCGACAGTATTCCATCTTCTTCACCGAGCCCAACTTTTGCACTCTACAATCCACGTCCATCTTCACCTATGCGTAAAAAAAAAAAAAAAAAAAAAAACTCTAATTCCAGTCATTCCCCCATAGAATATGGGGGAATATACAAACACGTCTCTATGCCAACGGATAGCAACAGGTGGTATGATTTTCTTTTTTTCACGACGAAATAATACCGGATCGATTCACAACGACATTATTATAGGAGACTTTACTTCACAATTATTATTTCCTTTTTCTCCTTGTTGGAATTTAATAAGAAGGCTCGCGTCTCTTGAGCATTCGTAATTTTCTTTTCTTACCTTTTTCCAATCCAAATTCACAGGATTCATCTCGTCTTTATCGTCTCTCCCGAATCGAGATTGAATTAGGACTGTACAACTACAACCTGCTCCTGGCCAGAAGGCTAATCGCGGATATGCGGCACATCCAAAGTAGGTATAAGTGATGATAAAAAATTTGACGATTTCGTTGGAAAAAAAAATGTCTACTTTCCATATACCGAAATAATTATTACTCAAAGATCGTCAGCGCGTTATCAAATGGCTCCGTTATCTGATATCGTCGAACAAATACGTCCATATAGGAAATGCCGCTGAGAAACGAGTGAAATTAAGAAAAAAATCATGCGTAACGAATTTCCGAAGATTTCCTATAGCTTTAGCCAGTTGCGTTCTATATTTTTAATCTGACCATACTATATTTTTCTCCTGGGAGGAAAAAAATCAAGACGCAGTATCTATATAGTATGTATTGTATTTTTATGCATTCTGTGTGTTCAACGAAATATATTTCAACTGCTTTATTTCTATTCGTCTACCGGGAGTTTTCGTGGAAACGCTTCATAGGATGCCTACATACATGCAACCCAAACATCAAGCTATTAGGTTTTGTCTGTACGCAAGCGTTTTTACTTTCCTATGAAGCGTTTCCACGAATACTCCCAGCAGATATACCTATAATAATGCAAACATAAATGCAATAGAATATCAGTTAATTCTTTTCAACTTCTTCGCATTATTTCCACGCGCCACTATCTTTCATTCTATCAACGAATCTAATAAAGAGTTAGTAGTTTTTTCTACTGCTTTTCAGAATTTTTACAATGCGCAATATATTAGAGCATATAATATAACGTGGCAAATAGGCCACGCCTCCAAGAATATGAAGAAAGGGTTGTAGTTCTTTTTTTTTTGTCCGCATATTTGTGCAGCACCACTATCTTTTCATTCATAAACGAGCGCTTCTCAGAAAAGGTAGTAATTTTTTTTATCCGCATATTTGTGCAGCACCACTATCTTACCATTCGTTCATTCATACGCAATCAGCGCTCTCTATCTATCAATGAAGTGGTTGCTGCGGAAGGGGGTATCAAAACTAGCGATGTGTACAAACGAACGAACAAGTAAAAGAACAACTCAGAGTAAGAATTTATTAAGCATGATTCAGTTAGAAGAATTTTAATTCGAAAATTCACCTGGTATGAGGAAAATATCTGACCCGAGGAGGTGTGTTGCAATTTTGAAGTGGCTGAAAATGCATTAATAAATTAATGCATTATTCCAATTTCTAACAATAATTATAACTATAAATAATCGCTGATGGGGGGGGAAGTGGAAAATAACAAAGCAATTGATTTCTGACTAACTCGTGTGTTAATAAGAATAATTGAAATCGGCTACCGAGTGAGGAGTGAGGCTTATCGATTCGATGTAGGGGTCGACGTCGCGTATTGTTAAATTGTTTACACATTTTTACATAATTGCAAAACGTATTTGATGCCGGTTCTCCGCAAATAGTTCTATTTTTGAATGTAGGCCTAGTGCAGGTTATTTGTAACGTAGAGTTGGCAGCACTGCCGACAAAGTCTTTACAAGTTTTTTTTTTTTTTTTTTGAGTCGGCGGCTTTAGCGGCTAAACACATGCGTTCAGCGTTGTAACTTGTACGATATTTAGTAGCATAGCGTTGTAGCCGCACGGAATAATGGCGGGAGCTCGCAATTTAGGCGAGATAAATACACTTTATATTATATGTGCCGTGACAATTGCCATTTCATCAATATCTCTAGTGGATACTCATCGACTAAACGTGCCGCGAGTTCTCCTGCCCATCTTCAACGACTTTCCAGTCAATTTTACCCTCGAGGTTACCGAAGGCGGTTGCTACAAATGGCAAGTATTCTCCCTCAAAAATACCAATTCTTCGTCCGTACATACCAAAAGAAAAGTATAGCGATCGAACTGAAATTTTCTCAATTTCCCAACAGCAACACGTGTTGAATACCCGACGAATTTCTGTCCCAAAACAAACGAGCCCCGTTGCCGCACGTCCATAACCTCACTTTTTTTAAACAGTCTATAATAAACTCTACTATCCGGTTTTTCCGACGCGTGATAAAATCCCTTTCGGACATTTGTCAACGAACATTTTGTATTTCCAGGTCGTCGCCCCGTCTGGATCTAATCAGACTTGTACCACTTAACGAAAATATCGACGGGTCATGTTCCTCGGCTGTTATAGTACAGACTGTGACCAAGGAGTCGACTCGCAACACTGCCATAGTATTAGCAGAAGATATTACCACAGGACAGTTCCTTAGGTGTGACGTTATCGTCGATGCTATATTTTCATTCAATCTAGTCACCACAACCAGAGAATTGTTCATCGAGGAAGCGCCAGAAGCTTTTGAGGTCAGAGCCTACGACGAACAAGGTTAGAATTAGACATGAATATCATTTTAAAACCAGGATTGAAAATCAATAATTAAATATATTCAACGATTGATGAAGTGTTTCTCCAGAGTTGTGAGAATTTACAAATCACCATCCATGCTTTTTTTTTTTTTTACATTACATAGGTAACGAATTCACTACTCTGGCCGGCGTTGAATTCATGTGGACAATTGGAAATACGGAGAAACACGGACCGCACACAGATGGCAAACATCTCAACAACGTCTTAAGGTTCATTACCTTTCAGGAATCGCCTTACGAAACGCCGCCTACCGTCGCAGAACTAGACTCTGTAGGTAGGAAAGGGCACATCACTCTTTTGGAAGGAATCAAAACTGGCTCGGCTAAGGTGTGTGTTGGATTTCAAGGATTTCATCATCAAGAATGAATTAAATTTAACTCGAAGGCAATCGCAAATTGTCCAAAAATTCAATGACCCTATGTAACATCCTTTGCCATATATATTCCAGGTTTCTGTAAAATTATCCCATGCAGAATACAGACACGTACCTGCCATCGAGGTGGAATTAATCGTCGTTGCCAATCTCATTATCCTACCATCCGACGTGACAATGATGGCTTATGATATCATCAATTACAAAATTATGCAGGTATGTATCCTGAGTTGAGGGGATATTCAATTTCAAGGTAGTTGACCAAATTCTCCAATGTCTCATATATTTCAGGTTCATCAAGGACGTTTAGAAGAAATCAGCTTACCGTCTAGTCAGTATTATCTACAAGCTGAGAATCCAGATATCTTGGACACAAACAACGATCGTGGTAGAGCCTATGCTCGCGGTCGAGGAAAGACCAAAGTTGTACTACACGATAGAAACGTTGACGAAGAATACGGCGTTGTTCTACCGTCGGCAACAGTCAATATAAACCAACCTGATTACATCACCCTTACGGTTTTACCTCACAGAAATCTGGGCCTCATTTTGGGTCACAGACACGAGATTGTTGTAGAAATATACGACAGGCTAGTATAATTATAATATATTCACAGAGACACCACAGTTCAAATTGAATCTAAAATTGACATATTGAAAACGGGAGCTTTCAACATTTTAATCTTACAGCAAGGATCGAAAGTTTCACATCGGCGAAGGGCCAGAAGTCCGTGTGCAAATTGACGAGAAATACTTGGACATAGATTCAAGGACACAAAACGGGACTTACCTAGTCGGCACACCGATAACCACTGGTACAACGATAGTCGAGGCGAGTTTGATCGCCATTATAAACGACAAAGGAAAGAGGATAGAGCTAACGCCAAGGCTCACAGCACAGGCTGAACTCTCTATACATTCGCCGGTTATTGTTTCTCCAAAAACTTTGGCAGTTCCTTGGGATCCGCGAAGTAAACCAAGGTTTGTCATTGAAATTTTGTTACATTTATATTCTATCCTTTGTCAAAGCTCTGATTTTATGTCGATAAATCAACGATGAGGGAATAAATTATATAAAACCATTGATGAAAACAGGTACGAAGTCGCGTTGTCGGCTCGCGGAGGAGACGGTATCTACACGTGGACAAGTCAGCATCCTTCGGTAGCTGGAGTTTCGCAGAACGGGATGGTCGGAATTTTGCAAAAAGGTCTTGCCAGTGTGGTCGTATCAATGGCTCGTAACCAGTACAACCGCGACGAGACAACTGTTCATGCTTTGTCGCCCTCGCGTTTGGAAATAATTGAATATAACATGGAGGCTGCCGTAGGAGAATCCATACACATTCACGTCGCTATGTACGGAAAAATGACGAAGGAAGGAACAGACGAACCTTACGAAATTCCGTTCAACGATTGCCGTGACATACCGCTCGACGTTTACATACCGGACGGTAATTTTGTACGAAATGATAGCGAGACGGTTGAAACTATCGGTATAGCATGTACAACCCTACTGGTCGTCGGCCTAGATGTCGGTATATCCGGGGTGACTGTGGCCTACAACAACAACAATGGTCAATACTTGATGGACAACGTAACTATATCTGCGTACGAGCCTCTCTCTGCGGTTCATCCGTCAACCAAGGATTCTTTACTAGCTGTGGGATCATCACGGCGAATTGTTTTCAAAGGTGGACCCTTGCCCTGGTTCGATAAGCATCACGGATACTCGAGGGAAATGAAAATATCAACCTTGGGTGTGGTCAGGTCGAGGGAAGAGAAATACACCCACGACGGTAGCTCGGACGTTTACGTATACGAAATAACGTGCGAGGCACTTGGGGACGCGACACTCACGCTCACCGTGTCTAACACTCCGGTATTATCGAACTGTCGGCGAACAGACGCGTCAGCGTCGGTCGTCGTAACGTGCGGAAAACCGAGGGAAATTTATCTGATACCTGAATTCAAGGATTACCAAAACTGCCCCGTGAGCCAGAGCACCGATCACGTAATAGCGCGCAGCGGAAAAGACTTTGAGCTTACAGTTGTGGTCAAGGACGAGGATGGCAGGCCATTTGACAATGTGACGAGTTTGAATGTCGTATGGGGATTAGAGCCTGGCGATTATGCCGACGTTGAAGAGGCCTCGGGTGTCATGGAAGAGACTTACGAGGATATGCACGTCGTGTTGCCCAAGAGACACTTTCAGCGTGTCTCGCCAAAACCACATACCGGCACATTGCGGGTAGACGCTACTGTTACAGGCTACCAAAAGCGAGTGCTAGCTAAACTTGGAATAGTTTCAGAATGGCCGCCTTTTCCGGCTGAAACCGAACGCAGAACTATCGAGACTCCTATCATCAAAGCGTCAATAAACATGATGTTGGTGAACGTCACTGTAATAACTCCCAGCATTGTGAAGGTTCTGAACGATCCGAACGCGAGATATTCAATGCAAGTTAGCCAAGGATCTGGCTATTACGAGCTAATACTCAGCTCTGAGGATATTGCCAAAGTCCGTTACTTCGAACGTACAAAAACTCTGACCATTGCCCCGGTAAATTCAGGTGTGCTACATCTCGCCCTTGTCGATCTCTGCCTCTCATCTCTCCCTGCAGAGGCTGTAGTCGAGGTGCAGCAGCTGGGTGGCATCCAAGTCGAGGTAATAGACAAAGTAGAGATCGGAAAATGCATCTTAGCTGTGGTCAAACTCTACGACACAAACGGACGAACTATGGAGATGCCGTCTATTGACTCTATGAACATAAGATCAGAGATTGACAATGAACGCATAGAAGTCAAACGGCTGCCAAATAACGAACAAGGCAATCCGCCCTACGATAGAATTTTATACATGGTTCACGGCGTCCAAGAAGGCGAGTCGCAATTATATTTTGGCAGTGGTAAAGACGAGGAAGAAATACGCAGTGTATCCATAACTATTCAAGTCTTTACACCTTTGTTAATAACGCCAAGAAACTTCACCATCCTTGTGGGAACAGTTTATCAACTTGCTACAGTAGGTGGACCGTCTAATTCCGAAATCGAGTTCATCAGCGGGGACTCTGATACTCTTAGCATCAGCCGGGATGGTATGCTGGACGGTAAATTATTTGGCGTGACAAATATATCGGCTATCGCTGTCGGCCTTGTTCCGAGCGGTAAACGCGTCGTATATTCGAGGGACAGCATCCAAGTACGTGTCGTGCCCCTGGAAGGCATCAAGATTACTGCGCCGACTCTGAGGATAAAGGTTGGCGCGACTGTCCCTGTCTGGGCTTTCGGTACACCCGAGCAAGTGACGCCCCTTGTAATTGGCTCTATGAAAACAGACATGAGATTTTTATGGTCAACTAGCGACCAATCGGAAATTGTTAAACTTCACAACATGTACGATGGCACGGGGATTAATGTTGCGTATGATAATGAGGCTTCGGTACGTGTAACTGGTCTGCGACCAGGATTGGCAACCATTCATCTCAACGTTACACCATCGAATTTGATCACAGGATCTGACAAAGGCATTACATTCGTCGCGTTTTTGAAGATAGAAATATTCAAAGAGCTACATTTGCTAGGCGTAGGAAATGGCTATGGAAGGCCAGTGGTACTAATGGCTCCAAACTCTGCTTTCAAATTACAAACTAATCGAGATAAGCACAGCTTAACTACATACAGGATTTTGTCACAAGGAAATATCGGCGATACTGAGGATTCCAATGCCCTGACCTCGACCAGCAAGGGTGTTACCGTCGATAAAAATGGCGTTGTCAGATCTGGCGATACCCTGGGCAAAACTATACTCTCAATCACCAGCGCTGAAGCTTACGCCTTAAAACAAACACTCATGGTGGTCATTGAGGTCAGTTTAACAACATACTTCAGTCTTGTTTCATTGAAACTGATAACACTGTTATTTCACAGGCTCAGGTTGATTTTCTTCATCCATGATCCCTTCATTTTATTATCATCATTCATATTAATATCAATGACAATTACTTTCTACAGGTGAAACCGATCCATTACATGATGCTCGAACTCAAGTCAGATGTGCGCGTGAGACCTGGTGAAAAACTCTACGCCTTGCCTAAAGGCATGGAGTTGGATTATGCAGTTGGATATTACGATAATGTTGGAACCAAATTTAACGCCGGTCAAACAAAGCTATCAGTCTTGACGAACCGCGCGGATTTGGCGACATTCGTTACCGGACCCGAGAACGTGATCTCCGTTAAATTTACGCACAGTGGACACATGGTTGCCAAGATTCACGACGAGAAATATCCAAACGGGCTGTTTGACTATGTGAATATGATTGTCGGTGATATTCTCTTCCCCCAAAAGGTGCGTCGCTGTTTCTAATCGAAGGCAAGCCTATTTACCCCTAGACATCCGCGATATATTGAAATACATGAAGATTATACTCTAGACGATACTGACGGTCGGCGATATCGTATGCTTCTCTATGCCACTACTTTCGAACGACGGGGATCCCGGATACTGGCAATCCTCGGACACCGAACTACTTACCGTAGATTCGGCAAGCGGTATAGGCAGAGCATTGGGCCCAGGACGTGTACGCGTCAAACATAGCTTGGCGACTTTAGCACGTGGTGAAATTCTACTAGATGTTCAACCCATTTCCGAAGTACGTTCACGATGACTGATTTTCTCGGTTTTCTCTTCATCCTTCACCCATATGTACATTTACGCATAGAAGTTGTTGTTTCATTTCGTACGAAATTGTTTCAGATAATAATCGCACCGCCGCGGGGTAAAAATATAACCGGAACCGAGGTCTTGGGGGTTCCCTTGATTTTGAAAAGTATCAACCAGGGCAGCAAGGAGAACAACATATTGGCTCGCGCGGAGGGTGGATGTCGGAAGCGGACCAATTTCTCTCCAAACACATTTCCCTTCACCTGTACTATTCGATTTTCGGATAGCGTTTCATCCGTTAATGTTAAAGATCTATTCATCACCAGGCCAAGATTTGACGTTGCAACAGGTAGGCGATGCGATTTTTCACAACATACTCTGTTTCATCAGGCACATTCGGATCTTGCTCAGATTATACTACTATATCCTATTTTCGTCTTGTTCCTCTCTCTTTCATAGGGTTCTACTACTGTGACGTAATACCGATTGGTTCGCCCTCGAGAATGACCAGCATTTTGGACATCTCGGTTTACATCGGGGCACAAAGTCGCGAGATCGAGGCAACGCCGGTTCCCATACCTTTTTCACCACCTGTTTACGTCCCGGCTAAAGATATTGTGTTCGCTGTAACACCAACAACTCCAACACCATCCGCCTTAATCCACGTATACGGAATCCCTGTAGTTCTCGCCCAATTGTCGGTGAGTCTCTCGATTCTCGTTGTCCCCTTCATATGCAAGAATTCAGATATTCATATTTTCGAATTACCGTTTCAGATTCATTTGCCAGAAGGCGTTGCCCTCGTCACCGGAACCCGGAGTGCACATGACACCGTCGCACAGTTCAAAGTTCGATTGACGCATAATCATGACGAATTACAGGGCAGCAAAATTCGAGTGATCAACGAAATTACTAAGCAAGATGTGCCTGTAAGTAATTAAATTTACCAATAGTAGATATTATATGTCTGTATGCCTGAATCGTCAATATTTTCATAATTTGGCTCGTTTACGCAGTTCCACCCGTGTATCGTATTAATGTCTTTTCCAGAAACAATGAAACAACTAATCACTGCTTTTTCCGAAATATTTCAGATCCTTGTCAGGGTGTCAAAGTATGATCAGGCTGCTCCAATCACCGGCATAAGCTGGTTGGATTACGCGTACTACCATAGATATACATTTGGTACATTCGCTGCTTTGGTAGTCACCTTCTTCTACAGTGAGTCGAAGATTATTCTCATGTTTCTACTTTCTTTATGTAGCTTGAGTAATTTGTTCACCTGAATTATGAATTTGGTCAATTAGCTCTGAATAAAATTCAAACTAAATATTAATAATCACACATTTTGTCCCCAAAAATTGCAGCTGATACTTGTATTTGATTATTAGACCTTTGCACTACAAATAATGATTATTCTGATCTACAGTTGTTCATATTTTACAGTTTACGGGAGTAAAATGATGAGCATCAACGTATCTGTGAAGAATAAATCGATCTTTGGTGAGTAGAAGTTTATCCTTCTTTATTTTTTAACCGAAACCTACCTATGCATTTATTCTGTTAACGTTGATTGCATATTTAGTACACTGAAATTATTAGAAAAACTTCCAGTATTTTTGTGTCTTAGATCATTGTTGACTCCATTAACCCGTTATTTCTTTGCTTATTATCAATAGCAGAGAAGTGTCCGCCACCTATAAAAAAGACGTACACGACGCCGTCTTCTTCAGGTGATACTGACACGACGAGAACTCCGAGTCCGGGCGGCGCCAACACATCGCTCAGACCGTTCTCGGCGTTTGAACCAGTTTACGGTGATCCTCGGGGATTTTATACTCCGAACGCCAGGAGAAATCGATCTCTGCTCAGCCCTTAGTTATGGAAGATCGAACCTCCGTTCTAAATCCACTTGTGGATCTTCGTATGCTGAATGACCTACCGGATTGATAGTTCGACAAGACTGACGACCAATAATACCCTCACGTATTCAACTATTCCTATAATCAATTACGTGAGATTCGGGGTGAACTTACCGCATTGTACAAACTATATAAGTCGTCTCTCAATCTTTATACTCAATTTTGAACATTTCTATTGCAGAGATCGCACATATTTGTGACCCTGCCTTTAAGTCGAGTAAGAGCTGTATCCTCAAGTCGTATCAAAGATAAAAGACCAACCTCCTACTCATAGTCGGGATAACGCGCTATATAATTTCTATTTCAAGCAATACGTAAGCTTATTTTTATTTCTATTCTTATTCATATTGGTTGGTGAGACAGCCCAAATTCAAAACCGAGTGAAAGGTATTGAAAACAATGTGAAACATACTTCAATGTTGCCGCAGTCGAATGATTCACACCAATTTGAAGCGATTTCAATTCTGGCTTACATACCTGTATGTATGTATATTTTTCTGTCCAAGCGAGACTTGTATTATATTTAAACATCATAAAACAGAGCCTGGCAATTGGATACTTTCTTAAGGTTGTATACAGTAAGGGGGGCAGTCTTACTCGTCTAGATTATTTATGCTTGTGCCATTTCGTTTCATTTTTTACTTTTTTATCGACTGTTTAAACGCCGAACTTTGTGTGACCAGTAAACGTGTCTATGTATCATAATTCTGAGAAGGAATTCGAGACCTTCAGAGAACTCATCCAAAAAGTGATCATATTTTATTTGTTTTGTGTATCGAAATGCCCTGCTTTCGAAATGGTGTGAGATTTTCTTAATTATAGGATAAAGAATAAATGACTAAATTTCATTTCTGTGAAACTATATTTTCATATGATAAACGCTATGTAGATTATAAGATATATATATATATATAGGTATGTGCTGAACGATGCGTTATATCCACGTCTAGGTAACTGTAATTCTAACTATCTTTGAATTGCATTGAGGTGCGCTATTGTGCGTATATAGAATTATGAATAATCGACGTGGATATCACTTTCCGAAAGGTTTTTTGTACAGTATTATGTTATATCAACCATTGAAGAAAAAGTTCCGACTCAGGAAATCGGAAGGTATATATTTATTTAGATATTGTTGTTAAATAAAAAAATAGATGCCGTTGTGAATCATTGAATTTTCATTGATTCCCTGACGATTGACCCGGATAAAAAAATTGTGTCTGTAAAAATGTTATGGCCTTTGCATATTAGAAAAATGTTGACTACCCGACATAATTGAACGTAAGTTGGCGCAGAGGAAACCTTCTTGAATCTCGCATCTGAAACATCTTTTAAAATTAGAGCAACATCAGTCGGACCCCTAATTATACACTCATATTTGAATTTTGGGATTCGCGCAAGAGCTTTCTAGTCATTCATAGTTAATAGTTCGACAATCCAACCGCGAGATGGCGCTACCATTCCTCGCCCCGCTGCAACCTACCGATAAAAAGCACTGACCTAGGTTAATAGCACTTGTTACAGGGTCAGTGACCTCAAATTGCGAAATGGATATCTTAGATAGGTATTTTTTATAAAAAATTCAGTATTGTTATATACGCTTTCTAAATTCATTTAAAAATGCATTAGTTTTATTCTTTACCTTTGCCCCGGAAAACAATCAACGCTTAGTAATTTATACAGTCGCATTCATTCATCAGGCACTTAATGTAGCGTTTTACATATCAGAGATTAATGTAGCCATTTTTAAGCTTTCTTAGTTAATAACTAAGAACTCTTTAGCCGGTAGACGGACTTTGGAAGCAATCTAATCGTTTTCCACCTTCATGTTCCCCCTGGTCGGAATATGAAATTTTCGCAACGTGAAATGGCTGTTAATCGGCAGAGGCTAATATCCAACTTAGCTCGGTGATCTTCTTACAGTTCATAACCGGTTCGCTGACAACGAGACAAACCACGCAGAATCGTGGCAAAACCGTTAGCGTCCATAGGGATGAATTTGCGAAGCCGCTTTGATATTGGTCTTGATCGCACTGGGAGCTTTTCCAATCTGACCCACTGAAAAACAATCATACATGCATTATCTTGGCACATGCTTGTTCTTAGTTATTATTCGTCATTAACGTTAGAAATTGGGTCAAGAAATTTCGTTTCTAATCTAAAGTTTAGACGTGGCTGACAACTAGTTTACTGCAAGTACCTCCCATTGGTCCTTGCCCAGCAGCCTGTGACTGACCACCAGATCTGCCCACCATTACTCCTTGTGGTCCCGGACTCACCCCGGACTGCCCTATTTGTCCAGAGTCCGACTATAAATAAGAAAATAGAATAGTCAGGAAATTAATTCCAGAGGTCAAGTAGACTCGCACAACGTCCTTCCAGGCATGAAGAGTACCACTCTTTGGGAATATTATGCAATCAGCGATTACCTTGAGGCCTTTTCCCATTCCTACCGCTGCGACAAGAGTGTGGGTATCAGCAGAGCTGCTTGTTTGGGCCTGGGAAGCCCTAGCACCTGCTTCACCTTCCCATTCTTCCCGTGCTTTATTGGCAATGTCCCATACATGGCTCACTACCTTGTTGTACTGCGCGACTTGTTTCTGAAAGCCAATTTAATCAGAAAGTTAGCAGTGATATACTCCGGCGCAAGGTGCTGCGTTCCACTCGCCGGATAGACCGATTACCCGAAGAAATGACCTTTTCCAGCTGGGTAAGCCTGCCGTAAAAACTGGCGTCAGATACCTACATATGATTACAAACCGCGTCTGTCCCATCTTGATACATGAACGAGGGTAGACTTCCAAGTTGTTGCGGCAGGCTCAGGATTACAAACAAAGCGACGCAGGAATTTTTTTTCATTAAGACAATCGACATTGATGAGCGGAATCGGTCTAGAGCAAATGGAACAGAAAGTAAATCTCTAACCAGCTGATGGTAGCTTACATTGCAGTCCTATTTGTCGTTTAGTTTGCATATCAACAGAGAAATAAAAGAACCTCTATAATTCCTTTCAATCAATTTATCTTGTTTTTTTTTTTTTGTTTTTTTTTCGTTCCAGCAGAAATACGCTAAAGTGTTCGCTAACTATATGGCTAGATCTTACCCACCATGAGGAAGTAAGCCATCTTTGAATAGCTGGCGAGAAGAAAAAGGAGAAGGACAAACTATTTCTATTCATGACTAGGGCCAAGCAGCAGCCAGTTGGAGAATGAATGAATCTTATAAAATACTCTCTATACACAAGGAAAGGAGACGGATGAGGGGTTGAAGGGATGAAGGATTCAGGCCTTTCTCGTTAAATGTATTTACCTGTGAAGCGTCGTAGTTAAGATTTATGGCCTTGTTCTCAAGATGCATCATCTTCTGTTCGGCCTGGGGTTCTGGCTTTGTTCGCAGATAATCTGGCACAAGGTCGTGTGCAAAAGTGGATATTCTACCTTCAGTAGTTCGCAAGAGGTCCTCGTCTTTCTCTGGGCTAAGTAGCAGGGGTAGTATCGTAAGGTTTCTCAGATTTGGCCCCTTGTCGTGTCCGAGAATCTTTGAAAGGCTAGTCAACTGTGGGCAAAAATTTATTATTCTTGTATTTGCAGCCCAATCTTATTGCCAAATATCTCGCGGATTGAAGATAACCTATACGTGGCGGGTGAATAGGACATTCAAGAGTGACAAGATATCACAGTTACTCACGTGACCCGAAATTAGCGCGAAATTGTCGAGGAAATTCGGCCAGTTGAGAGTCTCGTATTCGTGTTCCAGTTTGTAAATCATTGAGGCGATGGAAGATTTTAAATCGGTCACCCGTAAAATAATCGCCTCGAGAGCGGCGTCCAACTGTTTCTCCTCCCTCTGCATCTCGGTATTTGTCTTTACTGCCTGTCGTTAGTATCCTCGCACCGTTCCCTGCTCTGCTCCACAGATTGATTACCTATTGATCTTTAGCGGTGCAAACCAGCGATGACGAACAACGAAACATCGTTGACCGTTGATATATACAGGGGCCTTATTCTGACTTTATATCACGCTGATACAGTGATACAGTGAAAACTCGGTAGAGTTCGATACAAGTGATTGCACGGATATAAAATTAAACTACTACCGTTTTCATAAACGTTGGCTCTCTAACAAATTTGTCCTTAGGCTGGATTTTCATGGCAGTAAATTGCTGCTGCAGCAAGCGGCGCTATTCGTTGTTGATCACGTGGTTGCTGGTGACCACGTGATCAACAACGAATGACGCCACTTGGTACAATTTGGTAAAATACCTAAAAACATCAGCTTCGCGCATGCGCACTGCGAGTTTATTTTCCTTATATCACTGTATCACCGCGTGATAAAAAGTCAGAATAAGGCCCCAGCACCCAGCGGTTAGTCAATTGTAGTCAATGCTGTATTGTTATTATCGAGTACGCGAAGCAGATCGAGTTTCATTTTAAAAAAATCACAGAAACAAAGATGAGTACGGGTATAAAATACCTCCCATCGGCAATCTAGCATCCGTAACGTTGGAGAAATAATGGCTGGAAACTTTTGGCACAGCTCCCATCAGTAAGTCCTAACCTCAAATTCTACCCGAGTATACGAAATTTAATATGTGACACTGACGTTTCGAAATTCGATTGATTGTTAATTTTCAGCCAACAATGGTTACTTGACAAACAGGACTTGGTACGAGAACGTCAGCACGACCTTTCGATTTTATCTGAAGATGAATATCAAAGGCTATTCATATTTTTTTCTAACCGTAAGTATTACAGCGGCACACAGGATTAGCTCAAACGGTGGTCGACCCATCGAAACAGAACGATCGGTGTCTCACGGCTTGTTCAATTTTGCAGTTATTCAGATATTAGGGGAACAGCTGAAATTGAGGCAGCAAGTGATAGCGACTGCCACGGTATATTTCAAAAGATTCTACGCTCGAAACAGTCTGAAATGCATCGACCCCTTGCTATTGGCCCCAACTTCCGTGTTCCTGGCTTCCAAGGTTGAAGAATTTGGTGTTATATCTAACACGAGACTTATAACAACATGCCAAACCGTCGGTAAGTTTGTCTTTGGCTTATGCCCACCTCTATTCTCTTTAGATAATTTTCTTGACACTCTGTTTTTACAGTAAAGAACAAATTCAACTACGCCTATTCTCAGGAATTTCCATACCGGACCAACCATATCCTAGAATGTGAATTTTATCTCTTGGAACACCTCGACTGCTGCCTTATAGTTTATCAACCGTATCGTCCTCTGTTAACACTCGTACAAGACGTCGGACCTGATGATCAGCTTCTCACGCTGGCTTGGCGTATAGTCAACGATAGCTTGCGTACAGATGTATGCCTCCTTTATCCCCCATATCAAATTGCCATAGGTAAGACACCAGAGTCGCCTAAATTTCATGTTAGAATTGCTCACCTATTTGATTTTGGTGTCGTTGGTTTTGTTTCATACATTCTTCATGGTCAGGTTGCCTGCAAATTGCCTGTGTCATACTGCAAAAGGATCTCAAGTCGTGGTTTGCCGAGTTGAACGCGGATATGGAGAAGATTCAGGAGATTGCCAGACATATAATAAATTTGTACGAATTGTGGAAGACTTACGATGAGAAAAAAGAGATTCAAGGGTTATTGGCTAAAATGCCAAAACCTAAGGCTGCTCCGCAACGCTGACATCAACCTCTGGCGACAACGATCGTCTGTACAATTAATCAGCCTGGTTATTATGAAATGTTATTTAACAATGGGAGAAATGACAGAAAATAAATGTGCTCTTCGGTGAAAAAATTGGAGAAAGCACAAAGCTAGACGGAATTTTATCGAATTTATTTATAAATATCCCTTTTTTTGATAACAGTTATTTGTTTGAGCTGTGCGTTTTGTCGAACCCTGTGATACAACGATACATTTTTTGGTGATGCCGTACATTTCAAATTATCACATATCCACCTTGGTGTTACTATAATTGTCGATAATGCTGCTTCAATGAGATTACATTAGATCAGACATGTGTAACGAAGCATTTGAAGTCTAGTTACAGTCATGAAAGTGTAATCACTGCATAGGTATAAGGTGCATTATAATTGAAATATGAAAAATATCCTTTCACATCGGCCTGTGAGGCGATGTAAGATTTCGAATCAACCACCTCCCTTTGAATAACGTTTCCAAAACTTTTTGACATCATCGTGGCCCGCTTTCGTGACAACCATTGTCCTTTTTCTATGAACAAAACAAAGAAGACAAGGTGAATAATTCATTGCCACCAGACTATATAGCTGTACTTGCATAAGTAGATAGAGGTATGTTTAGCTTTTGAAGACTGATGAGAGTAATAGAATATACTGCATACATATAGGATTAAATGAAAGTATTTGGATCCCTTTTAGATTGCAGTTTTACCTGTCGCTTTGCCAGATGAGAACTTGTGTGTCGAGCGCGTGATTTCTGAGCACTTCAAAGTCGGTTTGGGAAAGAAATTGACTGTACAGAACTCCTTCGCTAAACACAAATCTATTCCTCTCATTTTCCCACAACTTGACCTGATCCACGATGGTTGGCGGCAGCGTCGGCGGCCCTAGCGCGATCATTTTCGGATGAGCATGTTGTTTCAAGTATCTGTAGAGACAATGGTGTCAAAATTGAAATGAAATCAAAGTCAGCCACCTCTGGCGCATAGTGTAGTAGGCACCTATAACTCTCAAGTTTTGCAAGCAATGTCCACCAAAATCAAAGGGTGACGACTATATGGGATAGTGAGTAATAGTATCTACCCACCCGACAATTTGTTCCGCGGTAATCCCACTCTTCAGAGCTTGTCGCACGGAATCCCTCGTCAAAATCGATACAACCAAGTTAGGAAATCTGATACGAGAAAGAATTACAAATCATTAGTCATTGACTTTGTCATGTATAAAAGAGTAGGTGATCACCGTAAACGTGACGGATATCTTACTTGGTAGGATTATTTTCATTCTTACCTGTAGAGCATTTCACAAAATAGACCCAGCAGAGCCACTTGTAGATTGGAATTGGTATAAGCGTACACTCTGTAATTAGTTTCCACTATGATATACCCTTCCTTCTCCAGGTCACCAGACAGCGGCTTGTTTTGTCCCGTGGCGATGTTCAACGCTAGCCTGGTAGGATAAAACCTGAAAAAAAAAAGGGCAACGATCGTCGTGATAAGTATGATACAAGTTGGAGATCAGATGCATAGGTATTGTAAACGATGAAGTATACACCAAATTCACCAAGGCATACGATACTTTGTGGATACAATAATTACCTTCCAGCCTTACGTTTTCTTTGATAGACGAGACCAAATTCTCTGAGATGTTGCAAGAACGTCAGTAGCCCCTCCGACATGCCTTCGGTACTGTAATCCTTTCCTAATGTCGAAAAGTTCAATTGAAACAAGAAGGTTAGACATTCGACTAGATCCAGGCCTCTGGCTTCTATAGTATCCAAATACTGAAGAATAAAGTACCAGACCTGAAAGTGGGGAGTCAGAAGAGAGCTTTGACAAGACTAATATTGAATTATATTATTGTTGTCATTATACTGGATAGAATGTCTTGCCTGGGACGCAGTATCCAGAAGTAAGAACTGAAAGCCTGCCTGGGTTATCACGGGACTACCGTCTTCTTCGTCGCGTTTCATCAGTCCGGCGTGCAGCAGTATCCTGACGGCGTCCGCAGATATGCCTGCAACAGGTCGCAGAATTGCAAAACATTAAATCTTTATTTGTTTGTTGAGATGCGGTGAGTCTAAATGCTTTTGGCTTACCTTCTTGCTGTTGTGAACCAACCATGTAGTGAAGGACGCATTCCCACCTCTCCAAAGCATATTGATCAAGAAATGCGATGTCTCTCGGCTTGTTGTCGGTTTCCAATTGATTTGACATGGTCCAAGGTTTACCACCGCCGAGCAGCACTATTTTCAAATTCTTTTTCAACGTGGAATTCAAAATCCACCCTGGCAGACCGCCCGGTATTGAAGCTTCCCTCCAGATATTAAGCTCGTTGAGAATTTTGACAACTTTCTGATGCTCGTCGGTGTGTAATTTTGAACACCACGAGGCTATGACAGCCTGAGGTACGGGTTGCTCGACGAACAACAAACGCATAACGTAGTGCCTGGCTATTTCTGGCAATTCGCGGAAAACGGCCAAACAAATCGGCGGATTGTGATACAGTTTGTTCAAAATTTCTGGCGGCCGAGTCTTTAGATACTCGTGAAGATCTTTGCATTGTAGCCCGGTTGGACGCAACAAATTCTTACCGCTCATTGTACTTGACATTCTACTTACTACGTTAATCTTTAACCTTCTTCAACCACTTGTTATTATAATATCGTTGCGGAGTGCCGATCGGACGCGAATGAACATAACCGCCAATTGCGGGGTAACTCCGTCGTCGCGGCAATCGTTTATCCTCGGCGTGTGCGCAAAGAGTCTTCTCGGGTGTATGCAGTTGTATGGATCCCACCCCCGCCGATGCAGCCGCGTGACCAGCCTGGAGCAGCCCGTTTATATCAACGTGGCGCCATCTAACGCTTCAGGGTTGTGCTACGCGTCAAGTCCCACCAATCGGCAGCTGTCCGGCGCATCCGTCGTCTGCCATTTTGTATTTACAAGTGTCTACTACAGTCTACAAGAGAGGAGGTCGGGTAGTTCCCTGAAAATTGTTCTGCCCGATTTTGATCTGAATTTCGCAAACATTGAAGGGGGAGCTCACGCCGATGAATGTAAAAATCTAAACTGGCCAAAGCTGGACGAAGCCCAAGTGCTGCACATATACGGCCCATAAAATTGATAGCCTATAAAAAGCGTGGTACAATTCCCACACCAACCGTGGTGATGGTCACATACGATGGTAACACGACCCGCGCGTTCCTCGTGTGAGTGCGAGCCGATGAATGGACTCGTTGCGCGGGTCCTTTTCATTCAGTCGGTTGTTATTTTAAAAATAATATAATACACCCGAGTATGGCGATACTGGCCATGTACTCTACGCCCGCCTCTTTCTTGATAACAATAATTGACAATTTCTGCAGTCGGCACGACAAATGGGCACATCGATCGACCGTGGCTATTACATTTACACGCCGTTTGCAGTATAATAACTAATAAACTCGTCGATCGAAAACCAGTGTGATATTTTACAAGTTTAATTTGTTGGTCTAATCGAGGTGTACCCAACTGTAATTAAAATTACGACTACAACGACAACGACAACGACAACGACAACGAAAACGAAAACGAAAACGACATCGACATCGACAACGAGAACAACGACGGCCTGTTATACACACGGTTATACAGGATCTTTGACGACGAGGACGCTCTTGGCACGGTGCGGGCAGATCGCCGACGACGGGCGCGGCGGAGCAAGGGGTTCTCGTCGGTCGTCGGTCTACGGCTCGAGGAGTGCGGGGTCATTCGGGGGGCAGAGGTGGATTGGGGCGCTTCCTGTAGTTGGCGCTAGCCTAAAAAAAAGTACAAGAGAAAAAAGTGTCCACACGGTAGAGTCGCGGTCGAATGTCTTTTCAATGCAACGAAAATGGTGAAGTTTGGGAAAAAGTGGGCATCGAGTAAAGGCTTTGACAGCTCGAATCATGACAGAGGCGTCGGAAGAGTAAGTAGACGATATACCTAATGGAATGATGTTTTTCACCGAGAAAACAGCCCCGTTATATTTGTATGCATACATGGATATGACCGCACAAATATTCGAACGAACGCACGCACGCACGGGCAACAAAAATATTATACCATTTATACCCGTCGTCTATATTCATATGCATACGTATCTATGTATAAAACGACTGCATACGCGAACGAACTGGTATACATAACATACATACGTATACGTATTTATGCAGCACGGATCTAAGTGTTATACGTGTACAAATAATACATATCGAATCTGTGCGTGGAAAAGTGTTGTCTCGCGACCAAGGGCTAGGTAGGGCCTTGTCAGTTGTCGGGTCGCCGTCACCACCATCTTCCATTCAATTCTAAAATTTCATATTTTCTCGTCGTTGTATTTTTTTTTTTTTTTTCTCATTAATTAATCCCAGTGGTTGCCGACAGATTATCGTCTGCGACACGTATACGTACGTCTGTCAACGCGCGCCCACGTTAATTATTCCGTTTCGTCGTCGTCGTCGTCGTCGCCGCAAATTGCGTCAACCACGAGTCGCTCGTGTTTGTTTTAAATTTTTCGTGGATGCGTGCGTGCGTGCGTGCGTGCTACCTTGTTCGTCCTTGACCAATTCAATCGTCGAGTCCTCGAGATTCATTCATCAAGTCACCAGCCTCACACGATGATTATTTTCCATTTTTACCACACGCTTTTGCCCAGAGGATTTAAGGATCTCAGACCAGGAAAAAACATTCGACAATGCTGACAAATCTTTTGTACTTTACAGTGGTAACTACCTAGTGCGGGTTAGGGCACAGGTCATGACAAGGGACGACAGTTCTGGGGGATGGGTGCCTCTTGGCGGCGGGGGATTGTCCAATGTCTCTGTGAGACGTAGGTCCCCCTCGTCTGCGGGGGGGCACCCCGGCATCAACAACGCAGGCCCTGGGACTGCGACTAGCGCCTTAACATCGTGTACGTCAGTCCCGTCGGTTTCCAGCGCAGCCAACCCTGGCGTAATTTCTAACCTTGGCTCTACATCCCACGACTCTACGACTACCTCTCCACCTGGGGCAACAGACGGCAAACATGAATACCTCATTTACGGAAAACGACTCTCCGATCAGACTGTGAGGACTTTTTTATTGTTACCGTTTACCTGTTATTATATTGCTTATACATCAAACGATCTTTCTTCCTGGAACTTTTCGAAAAATCCAACTATAATCCTTAGCCAAGAACAACGCTGACATTCACATGAATAAATACACTATATGTTAATAATTCCGCAGGTTGTTCTCAGCTGCACCATAAAAAAGGATTTTGAATACAACAAGGTCATGCCTACGTTCCATCACTGGCGCACGGGGGAGAAAAAATTTGGTCTCACTTTTCAAACTGCAGCAGATGCTAGGGCATTCGACAAGGGTGTCAGAACGGCGGTTGAAGAACTGCTGGAAGGTGAATTACCATTCAATCAACTCGAATTTAATGAATCCGTTCATGCCGGGTATCCTCTACCCACATCTAACTTCGAAGCTCGTCTAAATTCAACTTGAATTTCTATTTCTACATAGTTAGCATATGATAATGATTTTCTCAACATTTAGTATATCTGTAATCATTGACGTAATATGCTTGTTGTTCCTCTGCTGCATTTTCAATGTGGATCTATAATTACGGCGGTGAGTCCTAAAGTATTATAATTCTTCTGGTAGTCAATGATACAGCGCGTTGTAGCTGCTTTCATACTTTCTGGCGAGTAATAATCAAACTTTGCACGGAATACATGTATTTTATTTCTTCATTTCAGGGCTTGCCAAATCTTCTTTATACGGTGGTCACTCAGATGTTGGGGATGACGATGTTTTCATGGTGAGCCTGGAATGTGTTGAATATTTTTCTCCCAATGTCAATAATGAATTGGAAGTTATTCTTGCACTCGAACCTAATCATCATCAGTATTATGAATATTGTGATTTCAACAGTTTTATGACAATTCTTCATAACGCTTGACGATTTCAGACGTTGAACCTGCCAGTGGACCCGGTAGATCCTCGCTCGTCATCAGAAGCACAGCGAGGAGCGGTCCGAAAGCTTAATCACCACCATCATTCCCAGTGTTTAGATCTTGCCTCGGATCCACATAGGCATCCTCCGATCCACTATATTGGTGGACCGTCTGTGAAGCCACCACCGCCGCCACATCATCCCTTAGAATCAATGACCGATGTTGGCGTGGACAACTATCCATACGTACAGCTTACGACTCTCAACCATGAATACCAGTATCCTGTTATTGAGGACCACAAAGTCGGAAGATACGACAGACGTGGCTCGACGAGCTCACTAAAAAAACCGGATGTAATAGTGTCTCAGCTAACAAAGAGTTGCGGAAAGCGTAACAGCAGCGTACGTATGCGGTGCAAGCATTGCCAGGAATTGTACTCCGAGCAGCACAACCCTAGGGGATCCTGCGAATACGCTCCTGATCCGGTCAGACGAGGCATCGCCACCGTCTCTTGCCTCTCGTGCGCCCAGTGCATGCTGTATCACTGTATGAGCGACGCCGAGGGCGACTTTGCACAGAATCCATGCAGGTACATAGATAGACGGATAGATTATTTAATTCCATATTCTAGGAACATTATCAGAACAAATCACACGCCATACAAAGTTTGAGTAATCGCTTTATACGTGATTAAAAATGATTACAAAAGAAACATAATGATTGAGAGAGTTCAATCGTTGGTATAAATATAGTGGCAATATTTTCTAAAAATTCCAACCAACTAATTTTACTGTTGAAGAGATGCCGTTGAAATATTATGACAAAAAAGTGCTAGCAAATGAAATTGAAAACTCATTGCAAGGCAGCCGAAGAAGGTCTGCCTAGATGAGAATGCATGCCGTTTTTTTTTCCATTTTCAACTCGTGAACGGGTTACGCAAATTTCTTGAAATTTTCACTGTTTTTATATTAAATCTAAATCCTTGTGCAAGTTTTCTGGTTTTCATTGTGTAAAATAATCGATTATCTATTGTCAACAAATGAATTGGATTGTTTTTGCTGATCAAAGAATATTCAAACCATTACAGAATGTATCTTTTAATGTCATTGCATGTATTGAGGTTTTCTTTACAGTCTATTGGATAACACAAGGAAACATATTCACGAAACGGGCTGTGGTATATCTCTGAACTCCCTCAATGAAAATGACTAGTGAATGAAATTCTTGAACTAATGAAATTACATTTAACGAAACAACGAGTGATTCGCATAGTTGCAGTATGGAGGAAGGCTGTGGCCGGAGATGGTTCGGACTGGCTCTATTGTCGATGATTGTTCCTTGTCTATGGCTTTATCCACCGCTTCGCGCCGTTCATTGGTGCGGAATGTCTTGCGGTATGTGCGGAGGTCGCCATCATCCCATGGAATAACTGGAGGAACCCTTTGATATCTCTGTCCCATTCTCCATCGAATTCGCGTCACAACGCCTCACGACAGTCCGCGGTGCTGGCGTCGCTGTCGCAAACGTCTACCATTGCCACAATCCAGGAATGGGTCGGGACCAAAGATATCAGAGGGGTAGGAAACTCCCGGTACACGCCCTTGTACACCAGTGTCGCCTATAAGGTTTGTTTCTGTTTGGTATGTCAGGTTTTGCATAGGTATACACCCACGTTCGAGTTTCGATTTGCGCGTGCTTAACATCGCGACTACCAAATTAACAATATGTTTAACGAAATTATAATACACGTGCGAATTTGCCTCCTTTAACTATGTCTTGTCTCATTTACAGGGTGCTTTGGCGACGATAATAACGAAAGGACGGTGAAAATGAGGAAACGTTATGGGAGCGGCGGCTCCCGGCCGCTTGCCAATTTTTTCCTCGGTACCATCGACGAAGGTTAAACACGTACCAAGTCTCACGAAAGCATACGTACGTAGATGTATACCTCTGTACCTTCTGTGTATCTCTCCAGCCCGTATTCTACGAATTGAATTTAAAGACGGTGATAACGGCGATGAGGACGATGCCATATTAATTTAATCCTGGTATAATTTCGTTCGGACCGGTAACCATAGGTTCGAGATGTTCATTCCACTCGGTTGAAATCGTACTACAGGTATTAAACAGTCCTGTGCCGAGAATACGGTAATTATTCAAAATTCCCGTCCGATACGATATATATTTGTATACTCGTACCGTTGAATTTCATTGAATCTGACAGAAACGCGATAAAAAAAAAAAAAAAAAACTCGCACCAATGAACAATTCGAATGAAGCTTTGTATTTTTGAGGAAAGATCGGGTAACTATACATGGGTAAAAGCGGAAGGGGAAGTGATAAGAAGATGTGTGCAACTTGCCAGGAGATCTACGGTTTGAACAAAATTATGCCAAAAGTGAAGAGAGAATGAAAGAGAGAAAGCGCGCGCGAGAGAGAGAGAGAGGGGCGAAGGCGAGGGGGGGGGAGTGTGATTGCAATACAACGGATACCGTCACGTCGTATATTGGGCACTGCTCGATATTCGTAATAGTGTCCTAATAATTGTCAGCCCAAAAGGGTATCAACAGTCGTATGCGGTTTCCAATGATTCGCAATGTATGCATGCTCGTGAATATACAATGTTGAAGTATGTATAGTGTGTGAATGATGAAACTTTTTCAGATGAATATTAGTGTATTCGATTTTGTATCAACTTTTTTACAATTTTTGTATATTCAAAAGGCGACGATGTGTTCCTAAGGGCTCAGAGGAGCACATTTCTTGGCTTTTGCTTTAGAATAGCACGCTTAGGTTTAACATTGCTTTATTATATGTATATTATATGTATAATATATATTTATTTTGTTAACTAGTAATTATCCAATATCCAGTGAACCACCCTTTAGTTGTTATCGTTGTTATTATTATTATTATTATTATTATTATTATTATTATTATTATTATTATTATTATTATCATCATCATCATCATCATCGTCATCATCATCATCATCATCATCATCATCAATCACCACCAAATGAGGGGGCAAATTACTCTGTTGCCAGTGAAGTCGTTTTTAAATACATAGGTATACCATATGTGTGTCCTGCTCTCACCGAGTGTGGCAGGAATTCTGAAAATCGTATGGAAATTGAAATGTCAAGCTTGCGTCAGAAAATTTCAACGACACGTGGAAAATTTTTGTAACATTTGATTGTGGCGGAGTAATGTTAGTTTCTTCAAATAATTTTCTTGAAAAAATTCAGTCGATCGGCGGTGATTGTCGGCAGCGGTGATCTTTCATCGAAGATGTAAATATCATATGATTGTTTAACCGTTGTCATTCACGTTTCGTATTTTGAACGACGATGGAGTAATATAATATAATAATGTAATAAATTATCGGTTTACCGACCTCGTTCCCCCTCGGTTGCAATCACAGCTGGCAACGCATACGTTTCAATACACGTACTAATATTATATAATAATACATAATGCATACATGTGATCACTATTTAATCTCGAATGATTTATCTTTTTCTTTAAATTACGAACAAGTACAAAGCTATACTATCCCCAATAAATCCGTAATTGTGATGATTTTTACCAAATGAGGATACGCGCGTAATCATCTCTGAAGGTGCGGCAACGACTGTAGGAGAAAATGGACTCGAGCGAATGATTGTTTAAGTTATAAGTTATTATTTGGTCGTCGGGCGAGAGAAAAGGTTTACGAATGGTAAAAGTATTAAAATGCGCCCGCGATCGCGTTGATCATCCGTATCAGCATGAAGAGTATATGAATAAAAAATATTATAGCTTGTAAGATAATAATAATAATAATATTATTAACACAAGATAAGTAAATGTGTACGTTTACGTGCGTCATGTATCTAGATGTGTACAGACACAGGTGCGCACGCACACATATGAATACAATATGTACGTTGGTGAAAATATGCGTACCTAATAAATAAATGTTTACAAACGCGTACGCCTATATTTTCCAGGTAACATTGGGTAGCACGTGTTACAGAGTCAGAAGGGGTTAATGTTTTTGTGGTAAGCGATACGAGTATCGGAGACACCTGCTCTTACCGTAACACAGTTTCACCCAATAGGTATACATACGCATATGATATTTATACATGTGTATATCTGCACAACGAGAACTGGATTCATTGAGTTTATTCGAGAGGCGTGAGAGATTTAAAGATATATAATATTGAAAGATCAAATGACTCTAATTCACTAACTCATTATATCATAAATGTTTAAAATCTTGTATCATTGTAATTGGAGAGATATGTATTATATTCCGAGATAAAAAAAAAAAAAAAAAAAAAAAAAAAAAAAAAAAAAAGGATAACTACTGTACACAGAGACACGACTCTTCTACTTTCCTGTATTATCTTTCCCCCACCCCCAAATTGTAACTAATCATATCCTTCTGTACAATGTAGAACCGCCTAATCGTTTCAAGGGTAAAGATGATTGCAGATTCACGCAAATTTTGTAGAAAAGGAAACGTTTATTATACATTATATACAACACAATCTCACGTGGTTAAGCTTTAAAATTTTTTAGACAAATCATGTGTATACTTAGTCATCAGTGGGGCGTGGGCGTGTGGCCATCTACATAAAAGTTTCTTGTAGCTTTTGGCAGCTCCAGTTCTATTCCGTCCAGCTCTTTGGTCAGTACTATTTGACATCCTGAAAAAACGCAAAATAGATTGAAAGATTCATTTGGCGCAAGGGAATTGTCACGTTATTCAAATGAACAGGCTGAACGGAGATTGGTTGTATGCGGAAGTTGACCGAATCTCTTTCGTCGCCAAGACTCACCCAATCTGGAGTTTTCTTTGAGGAACGGAGCAAGGTCCAACAGATCTTCTTCCTTGTCCTCTGCTATAGGGAGCTTGTCTGTGTACTCTGAATTTACGTAGACGTGACACGTCGTACAAGCCAGAGAGGCTTCACACGCTCCTTCCATCTCTATTCCGTATCTATGCGCCAGGTATAAAGCATTGTCACCCACCTTTCCTCTTACCGCTGTTCGTTGTCCATTTCGGTCGATGTAGACAATGTTCACTCTGTAACGAGAAAAAATCCACAATCGCGATTATAGTAATTGAATAGCTGACGAATAATTAACGGTATTGCTTCGGATAACGCACACTTGGTCCTCCGACGTTGGATCCTGGTATTCAAATTCCCCGTGAGATAGTCCTTCAATGGGAAATAAATAACTGAATGAATAGGTGTATTGTACAGAAGACGGTGGTGGTTTCGGTGTTGATGTTTTGGAGGTAGAAAGAACGCAGTGCAGTAGAAATCACCGACGTTAAAGAGGTTAGAGTTTGCACGGAACCAAAACTTGAACTTACGCTCCGTCGTGTGTACATCAAGTTTTGAAAATATTGTCGGACGACAGTTGGTTGACGAATACAACAATCGCTTCACGAGGGACCTCGTCAACAAGTTTGACAACAACACCGTCATTTTATCAACTATTTTTCACGGTAAACTTTTGGGGGTTATAGAAAAATCTTGTGGATACGCGTGTCGGTAATTGTCGTATTTATAAGTATTAATCGTAAATCTATGTATGTATACGTGTTTAGGGTATGGAACACTACGTACCCTGCGTGCGAATCGCGGAGATGAATACACGCCCCGTATACCAGAGAGCAGCACCGGGTGGACCTCATCCAGATCAGTAGGCTCGAAGTAGGCTCTGCTCGCTCCAAGTTTTTTTTTTTTCACAGGGGATTGTGATTGCACGGGGGTCGCTTGTATACCCTCTCAGCAGAGCGGTGACAGGCAGCTTCGACTGTCTACCCTGGTCTACCCCGTGGTTTAACCCGTACCGTAGTACCGGGCGCAAGTCCGTACGATCCCCGTCTCGAAACATTTCTATAGCAATACGTATTGACTCGTCGTTACTTGATTAAATTGAATATAAGTATTGGACAGCAGAAAGGACTTTCGTAGAAGGCAAGTACAGTAGTAACACGGGTAGGCGGGATTAATTACTTGAATATGTAATACCAGATACGTATTTAAAATATATTCGAACACATACGCCAAGATAATATACTCCCTACTTTGTGGTATATTGTATATATTGAATGTTCCATCACTATGTTTGTTCTTACATGTATTCGGTAAATAAGTGATTGAATACATGTCAGCATAGGATTTGATATTATCAATGTAGTCGCGCCACGCGCATCGACGCCTATATTTGTTAATTAATTATTATCACGACCGACCCATCTTTTTCACAATTTTTATCAGCCTCGCATCAAATTAGACCCGCAGTATCGAATTTAACGCCAGATATACACATCGGGCGGGATTAAATATACATTTCTCAACGTCGTTCCTAACCTACATATACCACATTCGGAAGCTGACAGACGTATACTAATAATATACAGAAATGACAACAACCGATGTAATTGTGGAATTACGAAATAAATTGCAGAACGTGAAGAATCAACAAGAACAACAACGTCCGTGGTATTTCTAAGATGGTTGTGCTGAGCAACTTTCTACCCCCCCAGGAAGGTGTCAGACACGAAGAGCCCGACACTACCTTGTATGTAAACGACAGGGAAGTTGGAAAGGGGACGCTATATGTGACAGAAAGGTAATGCCCGTCGTATTCCAATTCATAGATCTTAGCCAACTATTAGTATAATGATGACCGGTCGCATCTGACACAACCGGTACTTATTTCCTAGCCTATTGTCGTGGGTAAATGGAACTACCGGGCAAGGATTTTCGTTGGAATATCCTCATATATCGCTACACGCCATATCACGCGACCAGCAAGTACATCCAAGACAATGCCTTTATGTCATGGTAGACACAAAACTGGATCTTCCAGGTGAATGAGAAGACATTTTATACATCTGATTCTAATATACGGAGTATTTCTTTTACAACTTGGAAATTGGATGGAAATTGTAGAAGTAATTTTTGCAATATGCAATATAATATGATACGTGATATTTGTTGCATTGAGATCGCGATATCTATGAATGTACATTGAATGCAAGCTTGTTTTTACTTTATATGGACAGATATGCCGGTATTGCTGCCTGTTGACGCTCGGTCGGCGGACGATGACGAAGATGAGGACAATGACGATGAGTCAGAAACACTAATGACTGAAATGAGATTTGCTCCAGAGAATGCAAATAGTTTGGACGCCATGTTTCAAGCTATGAGTCAATGCCAATCGCTTCACCCTGATCCCCAAGATAGCTTTTTGGATGGTAATGGATTGAACAACAATTATTATTATTTCAATTATTTGTTTTATTATTATTGTCATTATTATTATTATTATTATTATTATTATTATTATTATTATTATTATTCATTTACCTTCAAGAATACTTTACAAGCAATTGGCGACTGTTACAGCTGAGGAGGACATCTACGAGGATGCAGAGGAGGATGATTTCGAATGTTACCAAGTTGGAGCTGGAGATGCCCCGTTCATACTGGCATCGGGTAAGAGAAAAAGAAATACTCAACTGTTTGAACTGCAATTTTCCAGAGTTTTTAAATCATCGAATTCCCACAATTCAGATGAAACTGGCGGCGTTTCTCTATAGTTTGTCCAATAGATATTAACTAGAATTTTCAACCCTTGCCGGCGAGCAATTGTAACAATGAATGTAAAAATATATTTTCAGAACACGCGCAGAGTCAAAACGGGGCGGATACGGACGAAGCCATGGACGTCGAAGCGGGCCAGTTTGAAGATGCTGAAGAAGATCCCTAGGCCGTTTCTTATTTTTCAGGATCTAATTTTCCTATGTCTACTATGACCTACGTCGACTATCGCTGTATCTCTTTATTATTATAATATATTCGTGCGTTTAGTTCTCGCGTGCGTCTTAGACATAATTCTTTGAGCCAAACGTCGCGGTACCCCGTGGATTTATCTCTATAAAAATCCAATACGCTCGACTTTATAAACCATATATTCATTTTGTACATGATAACTATTCCAATTACAAGAATATAGGTATACATAAATATACTTAAAACTGTGTTTCACTTACGTGGTCAGATATCGGTCTCAGGTCCCAATCAACTTATCAATATTGTACAACAAATTGTGTGAAAAACACTGTGCTTCTTTGTGCAGTAGAACCTCGACTATCCGAACCATGACTCGTTTCATCCGAGCTTTATCTGGACTGTTCATCTTTCGAATTTTCGAATCTTAGAATCGCCCCCTACAATGCCGCGATCAAAATCTGAGTTCAGGCATGCACAAGCTTCTATCGCCTATCGCGGCATTAATTCGCTAGTATACTTACACGAGGTCTTTATTAGAGCTTGATGTCCAACAGTTTATGTTTAAAATATATTTCACTATGTAACATCGTTTCATCCAATATTACTGTTTCATTATCCGAACTAGGCTCGGCCCCAATTGATTCGTATAATCGAGGTTCTACTGTATTCTGTGGAAAGAGGTGTTGGGTATTAGCAGTTTATATTAAAAATAACAAGTTGTCAACGTTTGCACGTTTATTTCTTAAAGAACGACATCCGCTGAATTCATACATAATACATCCATTTCTTAGTATGCCTATCAGTAGCGTTCAGCAATGCGTTAAGGCTTTTAGGGGTGGCAAGATTTTCACAAAACAAGCCATGCTAATCGTGAGATCGTTTGTTTCCAAGGACTGTGAAAAGAACATACCCATTGACTTCGACACGCTTGTAGATCTATATATCATCTGGTCACATAACGATTATCCATAGTATACAGGCATATCGAAGGTATATATCTGCAGTTTTGATGCAGATATCGAGCCTTATCGTTATTATTATTAATATTATCACACATCTCGCCAAGGCCGTCTGTCCTGCTCATCGAATTTTCTTGGGTCCGAAGATAAGGTCCGCGTCGGGCGCACCCTTTGGATGGTTGTACTTTTGTCGACGTTCTCTATTCAGATTGACGGTGACAGGTCTGGTACCTTGATTAATAGTCTCCTGATAATCTTCCTCCTCTTGTCTTTCGGTAATATTCAAGGTCAACCTCTTGACCCTCTCCTTCTCCTCTTTCTGCTCCAGCTCCCGATTTCTGAGATTCATCGCCAGTTCGGAGGATACAGGTACGGCAAGATTTTTGTATTGCTGTTTGTTACCTTTACGAAGCATTAGAACAAAGTCAACGGTAGTACTGTCTGACGGTCCTTCGCGGAGCTGCTCATAGGTCTTCTTTGTGCTCTTAACATGAAGTGGGACGGATATGTCGACTTGTTGCGGCTTCACCGAGTCACGCATCCTGTCCTGTATATTGTCAGATACCATTTTATCAAGGGCCGAAAGAAAATCGTCATCCTCAGGGCAACCGACTCTCTTCGGAGCTAACGGCAGTGCAGCGTCAAGTTCAGAGGGATCCATCACGACCCCCTCGCCCACACCCGCGGACAGACTGAACTCACCCTGGGTGTTTTCTTGTGTACCCAGATTACCTTCTCCCCTATAACCTTCCGCCGTCCAGTCATCCTCCGACTGAGCCTCAGAGTATTCCTCGCTCTCTTCAAAGTGCAACTCTCCCATGCCCTTGGCGTCACCACTCCCGTTGCCAGAAGGAATCGTCGTCCCAGTTGCCACATCCTCGTCAACCTCAGGTATCGCCCCCATTACCTCAGGTTGATTGTTGTAGTCAGCCGTGCCATGCTGCTCATCGGTGTATTCCTCCTTTGCCAAACCACTGGCCAAACTGGGGTACAAGGTGTTCCGCAGTTCATCTACCGCGCAGCGTGCCTCCTTAAAACTTTGGAACAGTTGCATCTTTGGCCTGAGCATCGTGAGCGTGTCGCGATACATGTAATCTATACCAACGGGGAATGGATTTTCCGGAGTTGTCCACACAGGATCACTGCACTTGAACCAGTAGTAATGCTGAAAGAATATTAGAAAATAGTCCAACTTCTTCTTGCTTGACCCACCGCTGAAGTATTGGCCGCAGGTCTCCAGGAGGGTGCACACCAATCTGATCCTGAACAAATGCTCAGGGGGGTCGAGGACTGTGGGTGGTGCTGCATGGTCTACGGCAACGCCGAATGTTATCAGTAAATAGAGCGTGCGGAATATATCCCCACTCTCGACTAGACGGTAGTTGTACAATTCACCGAGGTATTTGACCATTGCTATACGACGTTGGTTATACTTTGGGAGATTTACCTCCATGCATAGCCTTATATCTTCTAGGACACCGTCGACGACGTGTGGACCCACAACCTCGTAATGAGCCACCAGACCTGCAAGCAAACTACCAACGCACCTTATGTTCAGATACTTAACATTATGGGCAGCAACGAGGCATTTTATGGCATATGTAGATACTCCGTCGTCCTCCCAGTCCAACTTGCGCATAAGCCTCAAGACTTTGTCTGTGTTTGCCTTAGACAAATCCTGATAAAGCAGTTTCCTTATAAACTCGTGTATCGGCGGTCTTTCCTTTTTCGCGATACCACCAGTCGATTCTGGGGGATTAACGAAGTAGTAGGCATTCTCAATTATCGTCACGTAACGTGAATCCAGGGCAGTGACCGCCTTCTTCCTCATCATCTGCTCCAAGTATACCTTGGTACGTTGGTGCGAGTCAGGGGAACAGAACAAAAATCTACCACATGTCTCCAGAAGGTTGCAGGCCATCTCGACGTGGTGATGAGTAAAGTCGTGTAGCAGTACCTTCAGACAGTAAAGTGCCTCGATTTTCGAATAGAGCTTAAATTTTACAAGTTCCCCTATATAACGGACGACTTTTATCTTCGACTCAATGTTGATCTGATCTTTCTTGCGGACGTGATATTTAAAGTCCTGTTTAAGCATCAGGCATAAGTCATTGGCGACGTCAGGCATGACTGGATAGAGAATACCTGCTAGCCGTGAATAGAAAGGCAGCAAGTCCAGGCGAATTCTCGACACGCCGAACAGCGCCTTTATCAGCTTCTTCCTGTTGTGCTTGGTGTTTAGATTCATCAGGAAGTCGACGGCGGCATTATCTATCATTTCTCTGTTTACGCAGTTGGGAAGATGCGTGAGAAATGCATCCAATAATATTTTGTTGCTAATGTTTAATACGTGAGTTTCCTCGACCTCGACCTCGACCTCAGGCTCGTCAGCCACCTTCTCCGTATCCTCGAGTTCATCCAAAATCAATTCCTCATCAAGAGCCTCCTCCGTTAACTGGATATCTTCGGGCTTGGGCCTGGCTGTCTCTTTTGAGTAAGATCCTGGCAGGAAGACGGTCAAGTCTGGGAATACTTCGTAGAAGCGCTTCGTCTCTTCGTCACCCCACATATCCTCCGTCGTGACACCATTCTCCTCGCCTTCACTGGTCATTTTAAAAGCTTCGTCGGCCTCTGTCTTGACCTCAGCGTCTACCGGTAACTCGGGCATAACCTCGTCCACTGTCTCGGCAAAACTCTGTACACCGTTGAACAAACGATCGTAGGATACCTGCAGGGCCTCCAACTTTTCTCTCCGTTCCGAGCTCAGCTCTCCCCTAGTCTGCAGTATCTTACGATTTTGTTTTTCGAACGCCTGGAGCTCTTTGTGCTCCTTGAGCAGATGTTTACACAATGAGTTGTAGTAGTCCCTCAGCAGTGTCTTAACGTTCTGCTGCTTGTCAGCTGAGAGTAGCTTGCTCTTAGGTAGGATTTCACCTGGCCACAGCTCGGATAACTCTCTTATTCTTCTCGGTATCAGGCCAGCGTAGTCCTCGCCGCAATGTCGACAAAAGCTGAGGATTATGGTGACGTTGTTGTGATCCTCCTTGTCCATATTTATGAGTACAGTGAGCACACTCCCTAACAGCGGCAGACCCTGTTTGTGGGTGAATATACCCGCGTTTACCAGTTCAGCGTAAAATCTGAGATCCACGCGGAGCTTGCTTGGATTTGCGATCTTGTCGCCGACCTTGAAACTCAGGATCCTCTGCCAATTTTCAAAGAAGTGAGACCCAAACTCGGCGTAATTCTGATGCAAGTAACTGCAAACCTTGATGGCAGGACTGACGTCTGTCATTTTTAGTTTTGCCTCAACCAGGGCAGTCGCTACTTCGCTTATATATTTCGTTAAGTTTAAATTGGCCATATCCTTGAGGACGGTGTCCAATTGGGCGGAACAAAAGTTTTTCAGTTTCTTGACAAATGTCGTATTCTTCTTCAAACTTGAGTCCAGTTTGCTGAAATATGTGTCTGGAGGGCGGGTGACGTTTAGATTTGCCATCCGTATCTCTTCTTTGGTTGCCAGACGTTGTTCTGCCTCCTTTATGTATTCCATCAGGAATAGCTTTTCGGCCACCGAAGTAGCCGGTAATTCATTATCCGTCTCTCTCGGCTCATTTTCGACTTCCGACATCGCCGCGCTCCGTCACCGTTCCCTGGCGAGATATCTTCTCTTATGATATTCTGTTTTGCAGAAATGTTGGGTTAGGTCACGTTATATTAGGTTAGGTACACAAAATAATAGATCTCTTACGCCCTTACCTAGTAAAGTGATACCGCGACTGTTGATTAACATTCAATTCATTTTATTTCATTAGAATAATATGCTGCTCATACCGATGCAACATTCCCAACGATTCACCACCGCCACCTCTTTATTATTTCTATTCCGTTACTTGTCCGCTGTCACAGGGTTAGATCTTGTTATAGGTAAACGTATAAGTCTGTTCGTTTTGAATGACAGACGCTTAGACCTGAGACCGATAGATGGAGATACTTGACGCGACTACTGTGGCCGTGTTCGGGGAGCGCGCTAAGCGCTGAAAATCAAGAGAGAGAGAGACGGAGCTTGGGGAAATCAAGAAGTGTGACAGAGATACAAGATTACTGACAGCGCTAAAAGCGACTCCCCGAACACGGCCTGTATATTGCGCTCATGACGCCTGGTTTATGCAGCGCCGTAACTTAGCTTAATTTAAGGACTGACCAATCAGGAAGCTGCTTTAACTACGCGCCAGGTGAATCGAGCCTCCTGATTGGTCAATCCTTAAATTAAGTCAAGTTAAGGCGCTGCGTAAACCAGCCATGACGACCAGACGAAATTCGGACGAAACCAGCAAACACGATCAATCCGTCAAGAGCGCGTCTTTCGAATTCAGCATTGGTCCCCGTTCTGGGATTAATATTTATGTCCGCACACGCCATAGGTATGTGTGAAAATTAGCGCTCACGCGATGTGCGGATAATAAACCAATAATACACCAAGTACAGTTTCTCATCATTATCTTTTAATTTCACAAATAAACACGTCGAAATACATGCAGTAGATACATATTTACAATAACTTTCACAATGAGTGATACAAATTTACGAATATCGTTCACTGTGCTGGTATAGTCTGGAATCCTGCAACAGGCCATCGATTCAAATGATCTTTCAATGAGGCTGGAAACAAAGACAAGAACTTGAAACAATTTCCCATTTTGTCCTCATCAGTGATCATACGATAGCCCGACACTATTTCCTCTTTGCATCGAGCATCGGGCGCGTTTCTCAACAGCGTCATCAGCCTTGCGTCTATACCAAGCTGCTTTAAAAAGTGCTTCTGACTAACAGGGCCGAACGATATCAACCTATCATTTTGGCACGCTATTTGTTTTAATAACGAAAAATCAACGTCCGCAGTAAGATCGGCACTCCCGGGTCTGACCAGCGGATCCTGTTGCCTATGACGGCGATAAGCTCGAAATGTGTCGGTTTGATCGCCGTCGTGTCCGTAATCGGCAACTAGCGCGAAACCACCGTTTTCTACTAGAAACTTGGCCAAGTAATCCATAATCAAGGCACTCTGAGGGCTCATTTCCACATGTTCCCTGCCTTCGTCCTCCTGCAACAATTAATTGATCAATTTGCAATAGCAAAACTATCATCGTGTGCACGTACAGTTTCATTATACGATTCAGATCAACCGTGACTGTTGGAACTATTCTGTAGTTGCTCGAGAAACGGACGAGAAATTTTTTTCACGGGCATTTTGCTTTCCAGGAATCGAACGTTTTTCAATGCCAATGTATTCATCCAGTTATTGAAACAATCTTTCTTGTGAAACATGATATGCTCACGCGGATATAGAGCTTGGAACCCGGTGTAGCTGATCTGGACAGAACGTAGCGAAATTTTTCATCCTCCCCAGAAGTCGGATCTATGTCGATTAAAACTTCTCTCCAACCGTTTTTTGTTTTCTGAAATAGCCAGTAAGGGACATCTTGTTAAAAACCACTAGCTTCCAGACCTGTTGGCTTGACTTGTCTCCAATTTTCGACGTCATACAGATATTTTTACCTGAAACTTGTGTATCGGCATGGCATCAAAGAATTCCTGAGCAATAATGATGCTGAAACCGGGTGGCACGTCGTGGACGGAACGATACCAGAATACCTCGACACCGCACTCTGTCTTCCCTTTCCTGTAACAAGACTGAATCTTGTCCTTGTCCGGATCGTTGTCCTCAAAGACTTGGCACAAATTTTTTGCTTGTAAAGCAGACAGATTTGGACTGACTTCTACCAAATGTAATGACACTTTGTTGGAGATTCCGAGTTTCTTGTATACCTAAACCATCAATTATTATTGACATCAACGAAACAGTGGCATGATATGTCTTTTTACCCACCCTCAGTATGTCTTTAGACATAGTTCCGCGGCCTGGACCCAATTCCACAAGTTGTATGGGGCCATTACTGATTTTTCTCCATTCATTGACCGACCACACCGCGATCATCTATTAAAACAAGACAAGGAGACCAACGGTGTACAGTTGGCAAAATTGTCAAAGCAAACATTATTCAATATTATGGGGTGTTCGAATCTTCAAGTCACACCTCGCCGAATAGCTGGCTTATTTCCGGGGACGTTGTAAAGTCACCGTCAGCCCCGAAGACGTCTCTATTCATATAATATCCAGCCTTTGGGTAGGTCAATACTTCTCTCATGTATTCAGCGACAGTGATAGCTCCCCCGACCAGGATTCTCGAATAAAGGTGCCTGTATAGCATTGATCTACCATCCTTTCTATCGTTCGAAGTATCGTTGCAGACGCTACGGCATTTGAAAGTAGATGCCGCCCGATAGATATCATCGGTGAGGCAATAACGGTTTGCCAAGTGTCGGGATATATTACGATGACCAATAAGTCTTTGACACGACCGTAACGACATGACGCGTGATAATTTCTCAACGAGAAAGTCCCAGCACCGCGGCTTAACTACTATAATCCCGACTATACCGGGAAACCACGTCAAAATGACGTGTGAAGTTGAATTGTGATTGAGGTTAAGAACGAATCAACAGGATGAAACTTCCCTACCCACCGTTCCCCGCCGCCCGCGGCGGTAGATCGCACGGGCATATCACTGATAATAACAGTACTCGTACGTGGTCATACGCACGCAAGGGTACCCACGGTCATATGTTACGGACCGCGGCGGAGTCGCCAGTCAATGCCAGTCAACGCACGATTGAAATTTACAACTCACATAAACGTATTCATAAAACTGAAATTGGTAATTTTACGATTGAAGTGATTCAGGTGTTGTGGCGGCACGATGGCACTGTCAAATTCAATAATCGCTACATTATCGTGCGCTTTGTTGTTCATCTCGTATAAGGTCGATGCCAATTATTTTGGAACAAATATCGACGACGATGATCAATGTTTTTGTAAGGTAAGTCAACAATTCGTAGCTGTAACTCTCGCCTCAATGCGACAATTAGATACTTTTAAAGGCATTCGCGGACCTAACCTAATATCTAACATCCAACATCGACATAACAGATGTCAACTCGACGATTTTCTCGCGTCTTGATTATGTAACGAAAAACAAACAATACCAGTCGCGGCATTTTATCATACGCTATACGAAAGGTCGATCGAAAATTACAATTATCACGTTCAGCTGCGTCAACAGCCACAGTGCATTTGTTATTTACTTTTGGCAGTACAAAGCGAGGCATAATGTTTAATTCGCAAATGTTTTCCGTTTACGCCCCAAATGTCCAACGTTCTCCCTCCCGGTGGCATAAGAGGTCTATCATAGTTTACATAGAACGTCTGTTCCATATCATTGGAAAAAAAAAAACATATATCATATACTACAGTTATATCAAAGAGCCGCCAAAACAATCCGTGTTCTGATCAGATGAATATCCCAACAGCTCAAAGGATCCATAGATGATTGTAGTTGCAGCGTCGATACTGTAGATCATTTCAATAATATGAAAATATATCCCAGGCTGAGGAGCCTCCTGGTCAAGGATTATTTCAGGTTTTATAAGGTTAATCTGAAGCAAGAATGCCCGTTCTGGTCGGACGACAGCAGATGTGCCATACGCTACTGTCACGTACAGCCATGCCAAGACGTAAGTGTATCAATTACCATTGTATGAACACAGCTCATTCGCAGACCTGTGTATTCTCTTATCCTTGTATTCACCTATTCAACTGCCGCTCATTTATGATGGATTAAGGAGAATTGTTCACGTTCCACAGGAAGATATACCACCCGGATTGAAAGGAGATGTGTCGAGGCATAGTCATTATAACGAAAGTCCAGCGGACAAGTACAGCCCACCGCGACGAGTTGACGACTGCGAAAGAAGCTCTCGAGATCATAACAAGGAGCTTGGCTATTTGAATACAACGATAAGGTAATGGAGACGTTGCATTTAGCCCATTTTTGGATAAAGTGAACAATGATTATGTGGCTGAAATGTTGCTAACTGGCCCCACCTTTCTTGATCCGACTTTCTACGCCCATTTGTTGTAAATTAAAGGCTAGCACGTGTAAGCTCTATTGTTTTCTCGGTCTCGTTACAGTGTCAAAAATTACGAAGAGTTTGAAATGTGGCAGAAGCACGACGACGCCATTGATAATTTCTGCGTGAGTGAAACCAGTCCTGGTGAATATGTCGATTTGCTGCCGAATCCTGAAAGGTATACAGGGTATAAAGGTCCCAGCGCCCATAGAATATGGCGGAGTATTTACATGGAAAATTGCTTCAGGTAATTGTGAAGTTTTATCATGGCGAATGAAAAGATCATGGGAATCAAGTTTTCCGGCAGAGTGAAGAAAAAAAATGATGAATCAAGTATTTGTCACTTTTCTAACAGACATGTTTTGGTTTTCAGGCCGAAGCATTCGACACGCAGCTTTGTCCAGTCGTCAAAAATGGATGGTAAGCCTGATTAGAAATGGAATCCCTTGACATATCTTATCGTCATATCGAATTTCAAATAGCGTCGTTCGACAATATTGTGATCGTGACATATATCGAAGTCAATAGAAGAAAAATTTGTCGTAACTCCAACGCTCCATATTTCATTTAAATTTTTTCTAGCAATGAGCTGAATGTCGAAATTTTGTGATCACGATCGGGACTGGCCCATCCGGTCTGATTGTTCGAAATACAGGGTGATTCAGAATGCGGTACTTTCCTTACACCGGTGGATTCCTTGTAAAAATCTAAGACCAAAATTATTCATCCTAAAATGTCGAAAGCTAAGCCGTTTTCAGGTAGGAGTAGTTTAAAGTAAGCCAAAGTAAGCCAATACGAGGGCAGAAACGAGAATGGCTCAGCCGCCGCTACGCCGTTATTGTTGGCCCGCCACCGCGATCTTGCAAAGAAACGACGATCAGACGTTACATTCATAGTTCGATAACATTCGCATGCTTCTGTTTCCATTGCATCGCCTGTATAGCTTAGCTACATACAGCAGACCAGCCACGTCTGATCAACAATAACGGCGTAGCGGCGGCTGAGCCATTCTCGTTTCTGCCCTCGTATTGGCTTACTTTGGCTTACTTTAAACTACTCCTACCTGAAAACGGCTTAGCTTTCGACATTTTAGGATGAGTAATTTTGGTCTTAGATTTTTACAAGGAATCCACCGGTGTAAGGAAAGTACCGCATTCTGAATCACCCTGTATAGTATAGTAGTTTTGCCGCATGCTTTAGACTGTGGTACGATTATTGTTATGTTATTATTATTATTATTATTCATAATATTGATCATATTCTATAGCTTTGTTACGATATGAAAATCTTATAAGTTCATTTGTAGCATGCAACTTTCAGGGTTGTGCTTGGAGAAGAGAGTTTTCTACAGAGTGATATCAGGCTTACACGCCAGTATCAATATTCATCTGAGTTCCAAGTTTTTATTATCTGAAAAAGACAGTTTGGAAGTGGTGTCAGCTGGCGGTCAATGGGGACCCAATTTGTCCGAGCTGCAACGAAGATTCTCGCCGGAAACAACCGGAGGCGAAGGACCTACATGGCTGAAAAATTTATATTTCATTTACTTACTCGAATTACGAGCTCTTGCAAAAGCGGCTCCATATTTGCAGAGAGAAGAATATTATACTGGCAAAGATCAAGATGACCAAGACACAAGATTGGCTGTGAATGATTTTTTGAATGTTGTAAGGTAAATGTTCACTTGTATAGACGCGGTGTTCGTATATCTTGACTCGGCATCGGAAGACATTTCGACCCCCCCAGAAGTAATATAACCACCCGATGTGTACCTTTGGTACGCTCCTTTCATTGCAGATCGTTTCCCGAACATTTCAATGAGAGTGTCATGTTCAATGGAGGATCCCAGGCAAAGCTGTTGAAAGAAGAGTTCAGACAACACTTCAGAAATATATCAAGGATTATGGACTGTGTGGGTTGCGACAAATGCAAACTGTGGGGAAAGTTGCAGATCCATGGATTAGGAACGGCGTTGAAAATTTTATTTTCGGGGAAGTTTGATAGATGGGAGCCAACATTGCACGATGTGACCAAGCAGCAATTTTATCTTGAAAGAAGCGAAATAGTTGCCCTGATCAACAGCTTCGGAAGGTTGGGCCCTATATCTATTCTTTGTTAAACTGACTGTGCAGTTCGTTGAACAAAAACTCATTTACAGGTTGTCCGACAGTGTCTTTCAACTGGAAATGTTCCGACAAATGATGAGATAGCACGCCGAGCAACACGGCCTCGCGACGTAGATGTTTTCTACCGCTTATATTACCACACCCATGCATCACACTTAGATTAAATAATATTATAATAACTTAGTATAGCTTTGAATAATATATTAATTAAATAAGTAGCTACGACAGTCACAATTTATCACGTTTATTCGATCGGATGTTGGCCAGGCATGACGTGCGTACGTGTTGCACCAATTTGCATTCCTTCTAGAGCGCGTGCAATGGTGATATCTAAATCAGAGATCTTATTGATAGGAATCAGATACCGCTCTGTGTTATGTTTTTTATCACAATTTTATTTTCTTCGTTTTCGCTTTTATCAAAAGCATTAGGGTACTAAACGCAAGCATCACTGTTTGAGAATAAAAAGACGAATATAGATGGATACAAATTCAGGCTGATTCGATAGTTATCTGAACGCGTGACGAGAGACGCTGGAACTTAATCGCTATAGGCTATTTGTTATCTCACGATTTAGCTGAATAATAATATTACAAATATCTGTAGAATAATATCTGTATTTACTGTCTGTGATACATATACTTCCCTACGGTGGGTATAATAGGCGTTAGACTTAATATATGTACATATACTATATTAGATTTCTCCAATTTCTAGAAAGCAGGGATCTTTGTGACAGCAAAAAAAATGTACATCCACCTCATTACCTGTTATACAGGGTGGGGCATTTAAAGTGTGACAGAGCAATAGCACTCAAACTATTAATGATACTCAAAAATGTTTCATATGAAAGTTATATTGTTCGGAAAGGCCGTCATACTGGACCATCATATTATTTTTTCGGTGGAGGCGCTGAAGCTACGGCAAGGTCGACTCCACTTTTTTAAATGAAACTACGCATTTTTTATGACGTTATTTTATTCTACTTAAAAAACCAAACGACTTTCGTATGAAACATTTTTTGGTGAGACATCAATTTTTCGTGATATTCAGCTGAACAACTACAGATTTTTGAACGTTCAAGAACTTTTTACCTCTGAACTATCAAGTTTGGAGAAAAGTTGCTAGTGACAAAAAGTGCTCAATTTTATGCAAGGAATTTCGGAAAATAATTGCAGAATTTTTCCCCGTAACTTTTCATCGCTGTTTCTTCAATTGCGTAAAAAAATTAAAAATTGTTGAAAAAATTCGGAAAAAATATTCTTCAAGGTTCTTTGCATGGAATTATGGAATCTTCGTACGTTGCAATTCTTCTCAAAGCTTGATAGTTTAGAGGTGGTAGATTCTTGAACGTTTAAAGATCTGCAGTTGTTCAGCTAAATATCATGAAAAATTGGTGTCTCACCAAAAAATGTTTCATACGAAAGTCATTCGGTTTTTCAAGTAGAATGAAATAACGTAATAAAAAATACGTAGTTTCATTTAAAAAAGTGGAGTTGACCTTGCCGTAGCTTCAGCGCCTCCACCGATAAAAAAATAGGGTGATCCAGTATGACGGCCTTCTCGAACAATAAAACTTCTGTCTGAAACATTTTTGAGTATCATTAATAGTTTGAGTGCTATTGCTCTGTCACACTTTAAATGCCCCACCCTGTATGTGACACGTAGCACGTTTACGAACATTGACCATTTATTATATTGAACGATGTATCTCATGTATAGCGATAGTATGCTCGAGATTGGAAGCTCTCTAGTACTTTACCGTACCTACTAAATTTTTTATTCGCTGTTCTTGACAAACTTACAGATATAGTTATAATTACGTATGTCCGAGCATTCAAGAACGACAATCTATTATCGCTCACGTACGCCGTAATTTCTGTATTTTAATTACTATTTACTATACTATATACTATCGGTAATAGGTAGATTCGATGAATTGATAAATTTGTATGTTTACGTGTCAAGAGAACGATTCTTCTATATCATTTAATTGACATTGTTATGTCAGGTTTTCATTGTAACGCCGGACAGGACTTTTCTGATACTGAATATGTTATTTAGTCAACGGTATATACGAGTATACATATTTAAGAGTTTAATAGCAATTGGGAAGAACCAGTACTCATATTATATGCATCGACATTTCCGAACTATATTATTTACTAAATATTATTGAGTACAACTATAACGATCTGCAACGACGAGACGTCGAGACATGTGTTCTTTTACAAAGGCAGATTCTATATTAAATTACAGAGGTTTGACAAAAATATTTAAATGCAATTTGTAATTGTGAATAATTTATTATGAAATATTGAAAATACAACATTATTTATAAATTGTATGGTATTTCCTACGTTTTGAACCGATTCTCGATCTCGCGCCGATTCCGGTAGATATTGAAGCAATTCACCACGCGGTCTGCGGTCGCAAAGTTCAGTCCACAGGTGTCGCCACCTACTCTCCTCGCTGTTTTGGCGTTTTGGCATGTTCGATACTTTCACTACTTCGTCGTGCTACTTTGGCAGTTGACCGTGATTGATCATTGACCGATTCACACGAATCGTATGTGTGTAGTATACGTGGCGGCACGTTTTGCAGATACTAGTTTCATTTGACAAACATTAGCAAATTTCTTCTTCGAAGAATCTGAACGTTCGTAATACATTCCACGCGGAGGGTTCAAGTGTCGCGTCGCGTTCGCAGGATATAATGGTCGATTACAGCAAATGGAAGAACATAGAGGTGAGTGTTCGCGGACGCGATGGACTGGAAGATTCGAGAATTAATCTTATGAGAGATAAAGCTGTTTGTTGACGCCGGGTAAGGCGGGTAATCAAGGGATGGGTACTGAAGGGATTGAGGATTCTAAACAATGTAGCATAACCTGCGACGGCTCATGGTTTCACTTTCTCCGATCTATATTTTCCTCTACTGATCGCGACGAATTCATTCATTCATTCATTAACCGGTTACAGAACCGTTATATCTGTGCAAATTCGAGTTGTTTGGTTACATGCGATTACGCGATAAACCGGAAAAAAAAGAAAAAGAAAAAAATTCGAGTTGTCGCGCGTGAAAAATGAGTGTGAAAACTATCACTGCCTTCGTTCCATAACCTATAAACTCCTGCCGCGTACCTACCTTCCTATACATACATACATACATACATACATACATACATAAAATCGTATTCTGGTCATGATTCTACTTGTAGACAAGTTGGCTTGCTTCGTTTTTCAGATATCGGATGACGAGGACGACACCCATCCCAACATCGATACTCCCTCTCTGTTCCGATGGCGGCATCAGGCCAGAATGGAAAGGATGGAAAAGCAGAAATCAGAGCAATTGAAGCACGAGAGAAAGAAAGAAGAGTAAGTTCGTCCAATCGTACAATATAACTTTCATTTTCGTATTATCGTCGGCTCGTCTTCCTGCTTTTCAATATTCATAATCTGTTGCCGTTGCTAGAAAGATCCAGGTTGTGTTACCTTAAACGATTATTCAAACATGCCGCGTATCAAATTGGTCTGTATATTACAGAATTTCGCAAAAATTGAAAGAGACTAAGGAGAAACTGGCCAAGGTCCAGGTCGAAAAAGATGTAGACTCTCGAGAACTAACTGCCATTAGAAAGGCGTTGGAACAGCTTGAAATGGAAGAGTCCGAGATAAAGAAGAAGGAGGAGGAGTTGCATAAAGAGGAAAAGCTGCAGCCCTGGAATGTTGATACGATTGCCCAGCCGGGCTTCACGAAGACAGTCATAAATACAAAGCCAGCGAGGGAGGAGGACGACAGTAATTTGCCCGACGAAGAGAAAGAGAATAGGATGAAACAGTTTGTCAGGAGTAACGAGAAATCGTTGAAGGAATTTGGCATACTGCGGAGGTATGAGGACAGTAAGAAATATCTGCAGGACCACCCAGACTTGGTGTGCGAAAACACGGCCAATTACCTGGTCATTTGGTGCATCAACTTGGAGATGGAGGAGGTTTGTTCAAGGAAAATACACTTCGTCCATTGACAATAAGAGAATAAGGGAGAATACTGGTTGTCACACTTTCACCATTTCTCTCAATTCTTTACCAACAAAATCTAATGCCCCAACAATTCCAGAAGCACGATCTGATGGAACATGTGGCCCACCAGTGCATTTGCATGCAATATATCCTCGAGCTTTCCAAGCAACTTAAGGTGGATCCACGGGCCTGCATCGGCTCCTTCTTCAGTCGTATTCAAATCGCAGAGGTGGAGTATAAGAATTCTTTTGACGATGAGCTGAAGGCCTTCAAGGAGAGGATTCGTAAGAGGTCGGCTGAAAAAATAGCCGAAGCGCTCAAAGAGGCCGAAGAAGAAGAGAAGAAAGCACGTCTTGGTCCGGGAGGTTTGGATCCTGTCCAAGTCTTTGAAGAACTTCCCGAGGTCGGTCTGAACATATTTTTATTCCCTTGATTCTTTTCTCCCTACCATATACAGGGTGATTCAGAGTTAATCCTCGTCAAAATTAGGATCGACAGTTCATCAGCCATTTTTCCGAAAAAATGATTCTTTTCCTTGGAACCATAACACATTCTTTTAACATCTACCACCAAATAAGAAACATTTACTGAGAAATCTCTCAAATATTGAAAAAAAAGAACTCATCCGCATCATTTGAGATTCTTTAAAATTGACAATTGATATAAAAACAAATTGGTGAAAAAACAAATCGTTTTTCGGAAAAATGGCTGAGGAACTTTCGATCCCAATTTCGACAAGGATTGACCCTTCGAGAGATTCGCCTCGAATTCTGAATCATCCTGTAAAGCATATTCATCTTTCCATGGCTTTTCCCGGCCTGGTTGATGAGTGTCAAACCATTGTCTGCTGGATGTGATGCCCAATTTCTCATTATACAAGTACTAACTAGAATAGTCATTTCTAGGATCGAATATGAAGTCTATACGTTGTTATGCATTTCAGGCTCTACAAAAATGCTTCGAAGCACAGGATATTCCGTTGTTGCAGCAGACGATAGCTGCGATGCCTGAGGACGAGGCCAGACACCACATGAAGCGTTGCGTCGACAGCGGTTTATGGGTTCCGGATGCCAAGACCGCCAAGGAACAGCAGAAAGGAGACAAAGGAGAAGAAGAAGCCAAGGGAACTCCAGATCCCGAATAATATCTAGCACACGTTTTAAACAATTCTTATGCAAGTTAAGTTTTCATCTCTCCATACAATATATACTCTTGTGATCAAACAGGTATATTACTCAATTAAATCGCTATGTTCTAATTATGTTGTTAACAATATGTTATAACAGTGTGTTATAACAATTATTAAATGGATCAGCTGATTGATATCGGAAAACTATGGTCGCGGTTTTCATTCAATTTCCATCTTGGCGATATTCAGCTACTTGTATTCTTTTGCATATTGTGAAAACCGATCATGAGCTGGCGGATGCGGTTCCACAAAGGGGAGGCAGGGTCATCACCATCATTATCGTCATTATCATTATTATAATTATTATAATTATTATTATTATTAGCATTATTATCAATATTTTTATTCTTATTCTTATTATCATCGTCATATCATCATTATCATCATCATCATCATCATCATCATCATCATTATATCGGCCCCTTCGATTTCACAATATCAAAAAGAGAATTTAGTTAGGGAGGTATACGATGTCAAATTGTGATGTATATAAATTATAAAATGATAATAAACTGTGTAAATATAATGATTTTTGAATATCCAATCTTCTCATCCATATACGGCGCCACTGGATTTCATTCGATCAAATAGAAGTCGAATTTCATTTGTGATTTTCCTCTCCCCGCGGTAGGTACAATAGGTATAATTGAACCGTAGGTCGGGAGTGATAGGAGTCCTACTTATCAAACGAACCACGAATCTAAACAAACGTCTGCTTACTGCTGCTTACGGTGGGCAGACCGAGATTAGCGAACGTTGCGAACTTTTTAAGAATTTTGATAAAAGCGTATGATACAGCATAGTCATGTCGACGAAAGTACGAACGAAGCAAGAAAAGAGCGGCGGTAAGAAACCTTAAATACGAGACACTTTAGTAATTCCAACAGAGGCGGGGAATGAAATTAAAGACACGTAGTCATTCGTGGCAATTTCAGGTTATGTCTGTTTCGTACCAAATTGTTTACCGTGGCGCGATTCAGGCTGGTTCGGTATAATCGTGAAAACGTATAATAGTGTATTATTCGATCCGTTATCAAATTTGTGTTCACAGAATTGATCGCTTATAGCGAGGGAGCGGTCAGGAATAATTCCGCGGTTGTCGAATACTGTCGGATATCCATGGCTGCGCTGTCTGGAAGTACGGCTGGTCTCTTGGGACTGACAGGGCTCTTTGGTTTTGGATTTTACATATTTGCCGTTGTCGGATTATGGGTAAGATTAAACGTACAAAATCCTTGCATCTGTAATCTCCATCTCACCCATGTCCATCCCATTTCTCAGGCATTGCTACTGATGAAGACTGGTGGACAATGGAAAAAATATTTCATCAGTAGACAAAGTTTGTTGACCAACGGATTTTTCGGCGGACTATTTGTATCCTTTGTCTATTATAGAAATAGATTCTTCTGAATCGCTATATCGCCAGTAAGTGCCATTTATTTTCCATAACTCAATCGGTCCAACTGTCGCCGCTGCAGACGTACGTGCTATTCTGGACGTATCCTTTTATTTCGAATATTCCAACGTTTCACTTGTGTCGAAGACTCGTTATGACCCTAACAGACTTATTTAGATTCCTTTACGGTATGGTGCACGTTTACTGAGAAGGGAGGGAGCGATGCCTACTCTGTGTAAACCACTTTACCTGTGACAGCGTTCGACCAATGAATCATTTAGAATAATATACCTTCTAATTGATTGTATAATTTTTCACATTGTTACGTACATATTATATCTAAGCCATTCATACCCGTCTGTTACAGATGATACGTATGGCTAATGATCTATAGGGAATAGGATAGATTTGTCGTTAATGGTTATACTTTTTAATATATTTGGTTGTATTTCATACAGATTACATTCAATAAATTTAAATATTGTCTTGAAACAGTAGACGCGTTTCGATAACGGATTTATAGAGATAGCTTTCATAATTTATACAGGAATGAATGAGCTGCTGCCACGGGGACGATAATTACAAGGGTGTATTATAATATTATGTTTTCATTTCCAGTGGAATAAAAGTGAATACCTCATATATTAATTAATTATTTTTTATTTTATTCATTTATTTATTTTAATCTAATGATAATAACAATAAAAATGATAATAATGATAATGATAATAACAATACCAATGACAAATAATTTCACGAGGCTGTAGAATTGTCGACATTGATAGAAAATATAGATAGTGTAATGAATAATTTAATCCTTTTGTCTCTCCAAATTTTTTGAATGTATTTCTTTGTGTTCATGTCCATTTCACACTATCCTGCCTGCGAAAATTTCCTGGAAATCGAGAGCTGACCGAGTTAATGGGAAGGCCGCCTGTGAAGCTGCAACAAGGCGGATTGGTCCACCTTTAGGAAAAATAAACAGTAAGAGAGATCACCGATACTAGCATGTATTCGTCGCTCATCAGACATAGCCAGAAATCATTTGTCATTGATTATTATTATTATTATTATTATTTAAACATTCTTTGAGCACGTCTGATTTTCTCTAACGTTCAACGACTGTGGACGGCTAGTAGATTCTATATATATTCGAAATCTTAGTCTGTTCTTTTCGAAGTTTGATTTCAATAGAATGGAACTGTACGCGAAAAAAAAAAAAAAAAAAAAATCTTTTCTCCACGAATATATCGCAATTACAATTTTACAAATGATAGATTGATAATTCATTTTTATTGTTTTTATCTATTTGTCACAGTGTAAGGAATTCGACTGATCTAGCAAAACTCTTTTCCAGAAGATCTAGTGAACTCCAGAAATAAATTAGAGGGATTGAAGGATCGGCCAATGAGGAAAAGGTGAGCATTATGTAACGAGATTTAATTATTATCAATGTTCATCATTTATTCATATTCATATTCATATTCATCATCACTCATGACCGACACGATATTATATCTATTGTAATTTTTGGTCTTTGTTCTTCTGCTGACTGGCTTTGTATAAAAATATGGAATTGGTCCACAGAATGGCATCGGGCAAGCCAGGAAATGGATTTATTCACCGCAGCCCCGAACGACCGGAAGATCTTGACAGATCCTTCCAGAGGAAGGACCCAACATTTTCTTCAAGATGCCGTACCACAAGGACAGTGTCGGAACGTCGCCAGCTAGTTTAATCGGAGTATATGGTATAGTATGGTATATAGTTTATACAATTTTGTGCCCTCCGCACTGTCATAAATGCAACGTTATTACATAGGAAGTGGGAGGGTGGGTGGCCTCCTCCTCGCTCTTTTATTTTTTCCATCGTTAGTTGGACCATTATTATCGCGTTTATGAGCAGAAATTAGCATTATTGAACTGTAGATCTTGTAGCCGATCAATGAACGTATAATGATTTTTGTTGTCTGTTTCAGGGAGGATGAGTCATCGTAGGCTTATCCGACGGTAGGCTTTCTCGATTTTCACGTTTGGAAAGCCTTGAAATCTTCTTCCAGACATCTCAAGGACAATCGACGGACGTGTGACGGTTCGCCCCATCAATTATGAGAAGACTTGATCGTAATTCGATGTTTCATCGAGAGTTTTCTCAATTTTGACAGCCAGTGAGCGTCCGAATTCAGTCACGTACATCCGGAGGCTATACAACGGACTCTAAACAGTTCATTTCGTCAGTTTCACCAACAACGAGTCATTATTACCTAGTTTTTTGCTTGTATAACAAATTTAAACGATCGAAAAGCGTTATAATCCAGTGAATATAATATATCGTAAACCAATTATCGACGCTCAATAGTCTTTAAGATGAATTTCGAACGAAGCAACTAAGAATTCCTTGATTTTGCAACAGTTTTATCAATTCTTGTTTTTTAAAAGCACAAAAATATGAATGCCTACATTTTGTAGCTGATTAAGGAACGTTCAATGATTTTTTTCGTCCGTTTCAGAAAGAACAACTCATCTGCCGAAGGTTTTGTCGATTGCCACGTTCGGAAGGCCTCGAAATCTTCTTCTATACATCTTCAGGATAAACGACGGACGTGCGACTGTTCTCCCCATCAATTTTTGAAAAGACTTACTCGTCATTTGATCTCTCATCGAGAGTGTTAATTTTATTAGTCAGCGAGTGTCGAAATCCATTCACATACGTCTCATGGCTGTAAAAATAGTTGTTTTACGGTTTCCGTCATCGAGTTTACCAAGAACGAGTCATTTTTTTTCATTTTTTCGATGGATATGTCGATTTTCATGATGAAAACGTTATAATTTTGTAATATACATATCGTGCACGTACGATAGATGAACAATAGTTTTTGTGACGAATTTCGGAGAAAGTAAGTCAGAATTCCCTCTTTACCCATACGTCTATCAATTTTTCTGATTGAGAAGCGTTAAAATCCAATAAGTACGCATAATGGATGTTCGCGGGGTTCTTTTCCGTCAATTTCTAAAAGACCAACTCAGATCTTCTCATACCTACTTCTATCAATAGTTTCATCAATTCTAATCGTTGAAAACCATAGAAATATGCATGTTTGCATTTTGTAGCCTGACAAGAGACGTAAAATTTTCTTTGTCCGATTATTATTGTTAGCGAAATCCATGTTGAAAATAACGAGTCTCTTCTCTGCTCGTATCGCCGTCTCAAAAATAAGACAAAAAGCTCTCCGTTCATATCGAGCCCGATATGAAAATTATATGCGTCAAACATTGTACTTGACACGCTTGTAATAGTCATACTTTCCCATCTAATAATTGTATGTATTGTCGTCGCAACGATTAGTTTGAAGTATAATCATAGTTGTAGTATAGCTTATTTATAGTTTTAGTTAATTTCCGAACTTGAAGAATGACAAATATCTACTTTTCAGTGATAAACGTAAAAGATTATGCGTCTTACGATCATACCTATAATTGTTTGAACGAAATAATCATGTATTGAAATTAATTATTCGAAAAACATGTATTAACTAATAAATTGGCGCATTCTTCCATAAATATCTACTGAGATATTTGTAAATAATGAAGCGTTGAATCATTCGCCTTTGTCCTTTTTGTGCCAATGAGTCAGAAATCATGCAAATTGCATGCTTTCGTAAAGTTGGAAGTATAAAGTTGGAGCACGGGGTGACGAAGGCCATCTCGCGGTCACACGGTCAAGCCAATTTCGCCACGCCTTACGCTATGCAATCTTCAGTTATGGAGGACAGCAATGACACGCGGGTTGCAGACTACGAGCGGTACCGACGTTATCGGCACAAAATAGTGCAACAATGCGGCCGCTAGATGGCGAGACCTGCCGGCACCACCCTGACCGACATCCTTCGCAACTTGCACAGCTCGTTATAGAATTCTATAGCTACAGAAATTGAACTTCCGTTTTTCTTCGAATTTAAATGTGCGTTTCACTTTTTCTCATTAGCTTCGTATGATTGAGTCTCGTTGTAATCGTAGCTTAAGGAATGAAGGCTCAATTTCTTCAGATTTGATATATTTTTCTACGATCCTATAGCTATAGAATTCTATAGCTATAAAATTCTATAGCCATAGAAATTGAACTTTCGTTTTTCTTCGAATTATAACGTTTTATCATCATAATAATAAAACGTTTTATTAGCCCAACGTTTCCCCATCGTATCTCACATTTATCGTGCATCTGATCCAGAAATCAGGAATCAGAGATTCCCTACTATTCGGTTTTATTAAGTATTTATTATAATGATAAAACGTTGTATTATTAGGTATAATAATAAGACGTTCTATTAGCCCAACGTTTTCTCATCGTATCTCCCATTCATGGTGCATATGATCCAGAAATCAGGAATTAGAGATTCCTTATTATTTGGTTTTATTCAAAATATATTATAATAATAAAACGTTCTATCAGCCCAACGTTTCCCCATCGTATCTCCCATTGATCGTGCATATGATCCAGAAATCAGGAATTAGGGATTCCCTATTATTCGGTATTATTCCAAATTTATTATAACAATAAAACGTTCTATTAGCCCAACGTTTCCCCATCGTATCTCCCATTCATCGTGCATATGATCCAGAAATCAGGAATCAGAGATTCCCTATTATTCGCAAGTTTGAAATCATAAAGTTGGAGCATGGGGTGACGAATGGCCATCTCGCGCCATCTCGCGGCCACACGGTCAAGCCAATTTTGTCACGCCTTACGCTATGCAATCTTCAGTCATCGATGACACGCGGGTTGCAGAATACGAGCGATACCGACGTTATCGACACACGATAATATCAGCACACGACGTTATCGGTACAAAATAGTGCGACGATGCGACTGCTAGATGGCGATACCCGCCGGCACAACCCTGACCTACTACATTTGCAACTCGCACAGCTCGGCTTTACAGCAGTCGCGAATTTATTTCTAATTAAATCTGGTAAATATCAGGAAATAACTGCCCTGTCGACACGAAATACGGGCCCCGAAGACGAGTGGAATTCTGGTATGTACAGCAAACTGGTATTTTAAAGTCCTAAAACCCTGAGACGCGATCTCACAGTCACAGGACTAGCGAGAGTGACCGATTCGTTTTATATCCGTTGGGGAATCATTCATTTCAATATTACGCGTTTGGATCAAGGAATCGGCGGCTCTTTTTTCATCAACGTTGTTGTATCTTGTTTTTCAGCCCACAACGATGTCCGTCACGAAACATCCCCACTGACGCGCTGTGCGGAACGGATACGAGAGTACGTACATAACCTCTTTACAGAACTTACCGTACATTGTAATTTCACGTATTTTTACGTAGACGTTGAATAATCATTGCAATTTCGTATATCGATGTTTTTGTTTTTATCAATTCCGCCCTACTCGCTCAAATTATCGACAAAGACCGTCGCCAGTCAAGTTCATCTTTGCATTCAATTTTCCTCATCTTGCAGAAACAGTTTTCATTATATCCCTTTTATCTTCATTTTCTACAACGAGAAATCAATTTTTTCCAGACGAGCAGAAGGAAACGAAGATTAAAGTCTGGACTCGAAGGAATCACACAACAAAATACCATACGAAGAAAGCATGCAAAGAAACTGTGGGCGTAGACGATACTCGAGTCGTACGACTAAAAGAAGCGGATCGAGACATTCTGGATTCAAATGTGAGACTTTTCCACCGCAGACGAACGGAGCTCAAGTTGGCGCAACTTTGACTCGTTTAGAAGTCTGATTTCCATCCATGGACTACAAAAATAACGCCGTTCATTCAAAACGATGTCCGTTGCTCGACTAGAATCTACGGAAGAAGCGATCGGTATCTTAATTTGGCCAGCAGTCGATCTCTGACGCGATATTATTCGATTCTGCCATAAATCCTCGCCTCTCAATCGCCATACAGAAGTTCTTTACAATGTTTTTCAGAATTGAAACAATTTTGAACTCCGTACCAGCCATTCAGTGTCGATTGTCGAAGTACCAATGCTCTTTTCAAGTCATTTAAAAATTCTTTTTGGTCTGCCTAAATTTGTAACAGCTTCCCGCACGAATTTTTGATATCGTTCCTTTGGTCATTTACTCAAAAGAGTCCAACAATTCACGAATGAGAAATTAACAACAACTCTCCGAAACGTAAGCTACGTCGTAGAATTGAATTCCAAGTTCCGATGCGAAAGAATAAATTTGCGAACTATTTCAAAAGAATAAATCGATAATAATTATACAACAGTATGCAGGGTTTCATTATTTTAGTACTTTCCCACGCTTGGGAAACGAATTCAGGTAAAAAGGGATGAAAACAGTTTTCGTCACATCGCTTTTATCTTCATTTTCTACAATAAGAAATCAATTTTTTCCAGACGATCGAGAGGAAAACAAGATCTAAGTCTGTACTCGAAGGAATCTCACAACAAGATACAATATAAAGAAAGCATGCGAGGAAACTGTGGTCGTAGAGGATACTCAACTCGTAGGACAGGAAGAAGAGGATGCAGAGGTTCTGGATTTAAACCTGAGAGACTTTTCCACGGCAGAAAGACCGAGCATGAGTTGGCGCGACTTTGACTCGTTGAAAATTCTGATCTCTATCCACGAAGTACGAAAAGAACGCTGTTGATTCGAGGCTGTCTGTCGTTCAACTAGAATCTATTCAATAAGCGATTGGTATCCTAATTCGGCCAGCAGTCGATCTTCGATGATATTAGTTGACTCTATCATGAATTCTCACGTCTTTATTGCAATATAGAAGTTCTCTACAATGTTTTTCAGACTTGAAACAATTTAGAGTTCCCTACCAGCCATTCAGAGGTGATTGTCGAAGCACGAACGCTCTTTTCAAGGTATATAAAAATTCTTTTTAGTCCGCACACAGTTGTAACAGCTTCCAACACGAATTTTTGATATTATTCCTTTGCCCAACCACTCGAAAAAGTCTGACAGTTGTAGAATTAAACTTCAAGTTTCGACGCAACAGATATATTTTGCAAACCATTTCAAAAGCATATACCGATGATAATTATTCAACGGCACGCAAAGTTTCATCACTATATAACTTTCCCACGCTTGGAAAACGAATTTTCTAAGAAAGGGGTGAAAACAGTTTTCGTTACGTCGCTTGTATCTTCATTTTCTACAATAAGAAATCAATTTTTTCCAGACGAGCGGAAGGAAAAGGAGATTGAGCTCTGGACTCGAAAGAATCGCACAAGAAGATACTATACGAAGACAGTATGCGAGGAATCTGGGCGCAGAGGATACTTTAGTCGTACGACAGAAAGAAGAGGGTCCAGACTTTCTGGATTCAAACGTAAGAGACTTTTCCACCGCAGATGAACGAAGCTCAGGTTGGCGCAACTTTGACTCGTCTAAGAGTCCGATTGTCATCCGTGGACTAGGAAAATCACGCTGTTTAGTCAAGACTATATCTATCCGTTGCTCGACTAGAATGTATCCAACAAGCGATTGATATTGTAATTCGGCCACAAGTCGATCTAGGACGATATCAGTGAATTCTATCTCAAGTCCTCGCGTCTTTATTGCAATATAGATGTACTTTTTGATGTTCTTAAGAGCTTGAACAGTTCAGAGCTCCTTACCAGCCAATCAGAGTGGATTGTCGAAGTACCAGCGCTCTTTTCAAGTTATATAACAAGTCTTTTTGGTCGGCACGGAGTTCTCTAACAGCTTCAAGTACGGATTTTAGATATTATTTCTCAGCCTAACTGCTCGAAAAAGTTTACCAATTCAAGAATCAAGAATGAGTAATGAATTACAACTCTGTGCTTTATTTTCTACAATAAGAAATCAATATTTTCCAGACGAGCCTTGGGAAAAGAAGATTGAGGTCTGCACTCGAAGGAATCACACAAAAAGATACCATATAAAGACAGCGCGTGACGAAACTGTGGTCTCAGACGATACTCTAGTCGTACAACAGGGAAGAAGAGGGATTCGGACATTCTGGATTCGAACGCGAGAGACTTGTTCACCGCGGACAGACCGAGCACGAGTTATTGCAACTTTGACTCGTCAAAAAGTTTGATTTTCATCAATGGACTACGGAAATAACGCTGTTTATTCAAGACTATGTCCGTTGCTCGACTAGAATCCATCCGACGAGCGATTGGTATTTGAATTCGACCAGCAGTCGATCTTTGACGATATGAGGGAATTCTATTATAAATCCCTGCTTCTCAATTGCCATATGGAAGTTGTTTGAAATGTTTTTCAGAGTTTAAATAATTTTGAGCTTCTTTCCAGTTGATTAGAGTCGAGTGTAGAAGTATCAATGCTCTTTTCAAGTCATATAAAGATTCTTTTTGGTCCACCTAGAGTTGTAACACCTTCCCGCACGAATTCCTGATATTGTTCCTCAGCTCAGTTATTCGGAAGAGTCTAACAATTGACGAACGAGAGATGAATAACAACAGCTCTTTGAAACGGAAGCGTACATCGTGTAGACGAGGAGCGAAGTTTCAATGTTTTTTGTCGTTTGTCTCAGGAGGAACAACTCGTATACATCCGGAGGACAAACAACAGACGTGCGACGCTTCTCCTAATCAATTTCAACAAGCCTGACTCGTGATTGGATCTTTCATCGATAGTTTCATCAAGCTTGACGGTCAGCAGGCGTCTAAATTCAGTCACAAACATCTCGTGCCTGTACAACGGACGTTGAACGGTTCGTCCCGTCGATTTCACCAACAACGAGTCCAAGTTGGTCCATTCGATTTCGATGATCGAAGAGCGCTATAATCCAGCGAATATACCTATTATGGACGAATTATCGATGCCTCAGTGTTATCGAGTTGAATTTCAAAGGAAGCGATCGTGAATTCGCTGATGTGCCAAAAGTTTTATCACTTCCTGTTATTCAAAAGCATAGGAATATGAACGCGCAAATCTCGTAGCTCGATAACGAACGTTGGATGGTTTTCGCTGACTGTTTCAGAGAGAACAAGTCGTCGTAGACGTTCGGAGGGCCTCAAAATCTTCTTCTATACATCTTCGGGATTGACGACGGACGTGCGACTGTTATCTACATCAATTTTGAAAAGTCTAGATCGTAATTCGATCTTTCGTCTAAAGTTTGATCAATTTTGAGGGGCAGTGAGCGTTGGAATTCAGTCATGTACATCTCGAGGCTGTACAACGGACGTTGGATGGTTCGTCTCGTCTATTTCACCAACAAGAGTCATCCTTACCTAGATTTTCACTAGTATAATAAATTGCAAGGATCGAAAAGCGTTATAATTAAGTGAACGTATGTATCGTAGACCAATTATCGACGCCTAATAAATTTTAAGATGAATTTCAAACGGATCAACTAAGAATTTCTTGATTTTTCAACAGTTTCATCAATTTTTGTCATTCAAAAGCATAGGAATGCGAAGGTGTAAATCTTGTAGCTCGATAACGAACGTTCAATGTTTTTTGTCGTCTGTTTCGGAAAGAACAAGTAGCCGTAGACTCATCCGTCGAAGATTTTCTCGATTTTCACGTTTGGAAGGCTTCAGAATCTTCCGTATACATCATCAGGATGAACGATGGACGTGCGTGTGTGACTGTTCTCCCCATCAATTTCGAAAAGACTTGATCGTCATTTGATCTTTCATCGATAGTTTTATAAATTGTAAGAGTTAGCGAGCGTCGAAATTCAGTCATACAGGTCTCGTGGCTGTAGAATATTTCTTTGACGGTTTCCATCCTCGAGCTCACTAAGAACGAGTCATCGTTCGTCAGTTTTCCAACGGATCATTTCATTATCGTAATGAAAACGTTATAATTTTCCAATATACATATTCGTGCACGAATCATAGATGCCCGATAGCTTGTGTGACGAATTTCGGAGGGAAAATAACTATTTTATCATTTTCCACACTTGAATCAATTGAGGCGATTCAAGAGCAATGAAATTTAACAATGTACGTCTTTCAGCTGAATTATGAATATTCGCGGTTTTCTGTCCATTAATTTCCGAACAGATTAGCTCCGATGCCATTCTTCGTTCCAAACCGGCCTTATTTCGTTATTTATTTTTATTTTTTTCTCTTCAATCATGTTAATCCAGATTCTAAATAACTGCGTGTTTTCAAGCGATTTTTATCCCAAGCTCGGATGATAACCGAAGCTCGGATGGTAACCCAAGCTCGGATGGTAAGCCCAGCTCAGATGGTAACAGAAGATCGGATGGTAACGAATGCTCAGATAGTAAGGGAAGATTAGATGGTAACGGAAGCTCAGATGGTAACCAAAGCTCTGATGGTAACAAGAGCTCTGATGGTAACCCCAGCCCCGATCCAAGGAATTCCTAACCTGAGTAAAATTCCTAACCTAGGTAAAATATCTGACCGAACGTAAGTAAGATTCCTAACCTAAGTAAAATATCCAACTCAACCTAAGTAAAATATCTAACTCAACCTGAGTAAAATTCTTAACCCAAGTAAAATATCCAACCCAACCTAAGTAAAATTCCTAACCCAAGTGAAATATGTGACCCAACCTAAGTAAAATTCCTAAGAGTCAGAGTCAGAGCGTCAAAGTCAGAGCGTCAGATTCAGAGGGTCAGAGTCAGAGGGTCAGAGTCAGATTGGCAGAGTCAGAGCGTCGGAGTCAAAGCGTCAGAGTCAGATTGGCAGAGTTAGAGCGTCAGAGTCAGAGGGTCAGATTCAGAGGGTCAGATTCAGAGGGTCAGATTCAGAGGGTCAGATTCAGAGGGTCAGATTCAGAGGGTCAGATTCAGAGGGTCAGAGTCAGAGCGTCAGAGTCAGATTGGCAGAGTTAGAGCGTCAGAGTCAGAGGGTCAGATTCAGAGGGTCAGAGTCAGATTGGCAGAGTCTGAGCGTCAGAGTCAGATTGGCAGAGTCAGAGCGTCGGAGTCAGAGCGTCAAAGTCAGATTGGCAGAGTTAGAGCGTGAGAGTCAGAGGGTCAGATTCAGAGCGTCAGATTCAGAGGGTCAGATTCAGAGGGCCAGAGTCAGATTGGCAGAGTCTGAGCGTCAGAGTCAGACGGTCAGATTCAGAGGGTCAGATTAAGTAGGTCAGAGTCAGAGGGTCAGATTCAGAGGGTCAGATTCAAAGGGTCAGAGTCAGATTGGCAGAGTCTGAGCGTCAGAGTCAGATTGGCAGAGTTAGAGCGTGAGAGTCAGAGAGTCAGATTCAGAGGTTTAGATTCAGAGGGCCAGAGTCAGATTGGCAGAGTCTGAGCGTCAGAGTCAGAGGGTCAGATTCAGAGGGTCAGATTCAGAGGGTCAGATTCAGAGGGTCAGATTCAGAGGGTCAGAGTCAGAGGGTCAGATTCAGAGGGTCAGAGTCAGATTGGCAGAGTCTGAGCGTCAGATTTAGATTGGCAGAGTCAGAGCGTCAGAGTCAGAGGGTCAGAGTCAGATTGGCAGAGTCAGAGCGTCGGAGTCAGAGCGTCAGAGTCAGATTGGCAGAGTTAAAGCGTCAGAGTCAGAGGGTCAGATTCAGAGGGTCAGATTCAGAGGGTCAGATTCAGAGGGTCAGAGTCAGATTGGCAGAGTCTGAGCGTCAGAGTCAGATTGGCAGAGTTAGAGCGTCAGAGTCAGAGGGTCAGATTCAGAGGGTCAGAGTCAGAGGGTCATATTCAGAGGGTCAGAGTCAGAGGGTCAGAGTCAGATTGGCAGAGTCTGAGCGTCAGAGTCAGAGGGTCAGATTCAGAGGGTCAGATTCAGAGGGTCAGATTCAGAGGGTCAGAGTCGGAGGGTCAGATTCAGAGGGTCAGAGTCAGATTGGCAGAGTCTGAGCGTCAGAGTCAGATTGGCAGAGTCTGAGCGTCAGATTTAGATTGGCAGAGTCAGAGCGTCAGAGTCAGAGGGTCAGAGTCAGATTGGCAGAGTCAGAGCGTCGGAGTCAGAGCGTCAGAGTCAGATTGGCAGAGTTAAAGCGTCAGAGTCAGAGGGTCAGATTCAGAGGGTCAGATTCAGAGGGTCAGATTCAGAGGGTCAGAGTCAGATTGGCAGAGTCTGAGCGTCAGAGTCAGATTGGCAGAGTTAGAGCGTCAGAGTCAGAGGGTCGGATTCAGAGGGTCAGAGTCAGATTGGCAGAGTCTGAGCGTCAGAGTCAGATTGGCAGAGTTAGAGCGTCAGAGTCAGAGGGTCATATTCAGAGGGTCAGATTCAGAGGGTCAGAGTCAGATTGGCAGAGTCTGAGCGTCAGAGTCAGAGGGTCAGATTCAGAGGGTCAGATTAAGTAGGTCAGAGTCAGAGGGTCAGATTCAGAGGGTCAGATTAAGTAGGTCAGAGTCAGAGGGTCAGAGTCAGATTGGCAGAGTCAGAGCGTCGGAGTCAGAGCGTCAGAGTCAGATTGGCAGAGTTAAAGCGTCAGAGTCAGAGGGTCAGATTCAGAGGGTCAGATTCAGAGGGTCAGAGTCAGATTGGCAGAGTCTGAGCGTCAGAGTCAGATTGGCAGAGTCTGAGCGTCAGATTTAGATTGGCAGAGTCAGAGCGTCAGAGTCAGAGGGTCAGAGTCAGATTGGCAGAGTTAAAGCGTCAGAGTCAGATTGGCAGAGTTGGAGCGTCAGAGTCAGAGGGTCAGATTCAGAGGGTCAGAGTCAGAGGGTCAGAGTCAGATTGGCAGAGTCAGAGCGTCAGAGTCAGAGGGTCAGATTCAGATTGGCAGTGTCTGAGCGTCAGAGTCAGATTGGCAGAGTCAGAGCGTCGGAGTCAGAGCGTCAGAGTCAGATTGGCAGAGTTAGAGCGTGAGAGTCAGAGGGTCAGATTCAGAGCGTCAGATTCAGAGGGTCAGATTCAGAGGGCCAGAGTCAGATTGGCAGAGTCTGAGCGTCAGAGTCAGAGGGTCAGATTCAGAGGGTCAGATTAAGTAGGTCAGAGTCAGAGGGTCAGATTCAGAGGGTCAGAGTCAGATTGGCAGAGTCAGAGCGTCAGAGTCAGAGGGTCAGAGTCAGATTGGCAGTGTCTGAGCGTCAGAGTCAGATTGGCAGAGTCAGAGCGTCGGAGTCAGAGCGTCAGAGTCAGATTGGCAGAGTTAGAGCGTGAGAGTCAGAGGGTCAGATTCAGAGCGTCAGATTCAGAGGGTCAGATTCAGAGGGCCAGAGTCAGATTGGCAGAGTCTGAGCGTCAGAGTCAGATTGGCAGAGTTAGAGCGTGAGAGTCAGAGGGTCATATTCAGAGGGTCAGATTCAGAGGGTCAGAGTCAGATTGGCAGAGTCTGAGCGTCAGAGTCAGATTGGCAGAGTTAGAGGGTCAGATTCAGAGGGTCAGATTCAGAGGGTCAGAGTCAGAGGGTCAGATTCAGAGGGTCAGAGTCAGATTGGCAGAGTCTGAGCGTCAGATTTAGATTGGCAGAGTCAGAGCGTCAGAGTCAGAGGGTCAGAGTCAGATTGGCAGAGTCAGAGCGTCGGAGTCAGAGCGTCAGAGTCAGATTGGCAGAGTTAAAGCGTCAGAGTCAGAGGGTCAGATTCAGAGGGTCAGATTCAGAGGGTCAGATTCAGAGGGTCAGAGTCAGATTGGCAGAGTCTGAGCGTCAGAGTCAGATTGGCAGAGTTAGAGCGTCAGAGTCAGAGGGTCAAATTCAGAGGGTCAGAGTCAGATTGACAGAGTCTGAGCGTCAGAGTCAGAGGGTCAGATTCAGAGGGTCAGAGTCAGAGGGTCAGAGTCAGATTGGCAGAGTCAGAGCGTCAGAGTCAGAGGGTCAGATTCAGATTGGCAGTGTCTGAGCGTCAGAGTCAGATTGGCAGAGTCAGAGCGTCGGAGTCAGAGCGTCAGAGTCAGAGGGTCAGATTCAGAGGGTCAGATTCAGAGGGTCAGAGTCAGATTGGCAGAGTCTGAGCGTCAGAGTCAGATTGGCAGAGTTAGAGCGTCAGAGTCAGAGGGTCAAATTCAGAGGGTCAGAGTCAGATTGACAGAGTCTGAGCGTCAGAGTCAGAGGGTCAGATTCAGAGGGTCAGAGTCAGAGGGTCAGAGTCAGATTGGCAGAGTCAGAGCGTCAGAGTCAGAGGGTCAGATTCAGATTGGCAGTGTCTGAGCGTCAGAGTCAGATTGGCAGAGTCAGAGCGTCGGAGTCAGAGCGTCAGAGTCAGATTGGCAGAGTTAGAGCGTGAGAGTCAGAGGGTCAGATTCAGAGCGTCAGATTCAGAGGGTCAGATTCAGAGGGCCAGAGTCAGATTGGCAGAGTCTGAGCGTCAGAGTCAGAGGGTCAGATTCAGAGGGTCAGATTAAGTAGGTCAGAGTCAGAGGGTCAGATTCAGAGGGTCAGAGTCAGATTGGCAGAGTCAGAGCGTCAGAGTCAGAGGGTCAGAGTCAGATTGGCAGAGTCTGAGCGTCAGAGTCAGATTGGCAGAGTCAGAGCGTCGGAGTCAGAGCGTCAGAGTCAGATTGGCAGAGTTAGAGCGTGAGAGTCAGAGGGTCAGATTCAGAGCGTCAGATTCAGAGGGTCAGATTCAGAGGGCCAGAGTCAGAGGGTCAGATTCAGAGGGTCAGATTCAGAGGGTCAGCGTCAGAGGGTCAGATTCAGAGGGTCAGAGTCAGATTGGCAGAGTCTGAGCGTCAGATTTAGATTGGCAGAGTCAGAGCGTCAGAGTCAGAGGGTCAGATTCAGATTGGCAGAGTCTGAGCGTCAGAGTCAGATTGGCAGAGTCAGAGCGTCGGAGTCAGAGCGTCAGAGTCAGATTGGCAGAGTTAGAGCGTGAGAGTCAGAGGGTCAGATTCAGAGCGTCAGATTCAGAGGGTCAGATTCAGAGGGCCAGAGTCAGATTGGCAGAGTCTGAGCGTCAGAGTCAGAGGGTCAGATTCAGAGGGTCAGATTAAGTAGGTCAGAGTCAGAGGGTCAGATTCAGAGGGTCAGAGTCAGATTGGCAGAGTCAGAGCGTCAGAGTCAGAGGGTCAGAGTCAGATTGGCAGAGTCTGAGCGTCAGAGTCAGATTGGCAGAGTCAGAGCGTCGGAGTCAGAGCGTCAGAGTCAGATTGGCAGAGTTAGAGCGTGAGAGTCAGAGGGTCAGATTCAGAGCGTCAGATTCAGAGGGTCAGATTCAGAGGGCCAGAGTCAGAGGGTCAGATTCAGAGGGTCAGATTCAGAGGGTCAGAGTTAGAGGGTCAGATTCAGAGGGTCAGAGTCAGATTGGCAGAGTCTGAGCGTCAGATTTAGATTGGCAGAGTCAGAGCGTCAGAGTCAGAGGGTCAGAGTCAGAGGGTCAGATTCAGAGGGTCAGATTCAAAGGGTCAGAGTCAGATTGGCAGAGTCTGAGCGTCAGAGTCAGATTGGCAGAGTTAGAGCGTGAGAGTCAGAGAGTCAGATTCAGAGGTTTAGATTCAGAGGGCCAGAGTCAGATTGGCAGAGTCTGAGCGTCAGAGTCAGAGGGTCAGATTCAGAGGGTCAGATTCAGAGGGTCAGATTCAGAGGGTCAGATTCAGAGGGTCAGAGTCAGAGGGTCAGATTCAGAGGGTCAGAGTCAGATTGGCAGAGTCTGAGCGTCAGATTTAGATTGGCAGAGTCAGAGCGTCAGAGTCAGAGGGTCAGAGTCAGATTGGCAGAGTCAGAGCGTCGGAGTCAGAGCGTCAGAGTCAGATTGGCAGAGTTAAAGCGTCAGAGTCAGAGGGTCAGATTCAGAGGGTCAGATTCAGAGGGTCAGATTCAGAGGGTCAGAGTCAGATTGGCAGAGTCTGAGCGTCAGAGTCAGATTGGCAGAGTTAGAGCGTCAGAGTCAGAGGGTCAGATTCAGAGGGTCAGAGTCAGAGGGTCATATTCAGAGGGTCAGAGTCAGAGGGTCAGAGTCAGATTGGCAGAGTCTGAGCGTCAGAGTCAGAGGGTCAGATTCAGAGGGTCAGATTCAGAGGGTCAGATTCAGAGGGTCAGAGTCGGAGGGTCAGATTCAGAGGGTCAGAGTCAGATTGGCAGAGTCTGAGCGTCAGAGTCAGATTGGCAGAGTTAGAGCGTCAGAGTCAGAGGGTCATATTCAGAGGGTCAGATTCAGAGGGTCAGAGTCAGATTGGCAGTCTGAGCGTCAGAGTCAGATTGGCAGAGTTAGAGCGTCAGAGTCAGAGGGTCAGATTCATAGGGTCAGAGTCAGATTGGCAGTCTGAGTGTCAGAATCAGAGGGTCAGAGTCAGAGGGTCAGATCCAGAGGGTCAGAGTCAGAGGGTCAGAGTCAGATTGGCAGAGTCAGAGGGTCAGAGTCAGAGGGTCAGAGTCAGAGGGTCAGAGTCAGATGGGCAGAGTCAGGGGGTCAGATTCAGAGGGTCAGAGTTAGATTGGCAGAGTCAGTGCGTCGGAGTCAGAGCGTCAGAGTGAGAGGCTCAGAGTCAAGTGATTTCCAACTTAAGTGATTTCTAACCCGAGTGATTTCTAACTCAAGTCATTTTTAACTCAAGTGATTTCTAACCCGAGTGATTTCTAACTCGAGTGATTTCTGACTCGAGTGATTTTCAACTCGAGTGATCTTTAACCCAAGTGATTTCCAACTCGAGTGATTTCCAACTTGAGTGATTTTCAACCCAAGTGACCTTTAATCCAAGTGATTTCCAACTCGAGTGATTTCTCACCTGAGTGATTTCTAACTCAAGTCATTTTTAACTTAAGTGATTTCTAACCCGAGTGATTTCTAATTCGAGTGATTTCTGACTCGAGTGATTTTCAACTCGAGTGATCTTTAACCCAAGTGATTTCCAACTCGAGTGATTTCCAACTTAAGTGATTTTTAACCCAAGTGACCTTTAATCCAAGTGATTTCCCACTCGAGTGATTTCTCACCCGAGTGATTTCTAACTCAAGTCATTTTTAACTCAAGTGATTTCTAACCCAAGTGATTTCCCACTCAAGTGATTTCTAACTCAAGTGATTCATAACCCGAGTGATTTCCAACTCGAGTGATTTTTAACTTGAGTGATTTCTTACCCAAGTGATTTCTAACTCGAGTGATTTCTGACTCGAGTGATTTTCAACTCGAGTGATCTTCAACACAAGTGATTTCCAACTCGAGTGATTTCCAACTCGAGTGATTTCTAACTCAAGTGATTTATAACCCGAGTGATTTCCAACTCAAGTGATTTCTAACTCGAGTGATTTCTAACTCAAGTCATTTTTAACTTAAGTGATTTCTAAGCCGAGTGATTTCTAACTCGAGTGATTTCTGACTCGAGTGATTCTCAACTCGAGTGATCTTTAACCCAAGTGATTTCCAACTCGAGTGATTTCCAACTTGAGTGATTTTCAACTCAAGTGATCTTTAATCCAAGTGATTTCCCACTCGAGTGATTTCTCACCCGAGTGATTTCTAACTCAAGTCATTTTTAACTTAAGTGATTTCTAATGCGAGTGATTTCTAATTCGAGTGATTTCTGACTCGAGTGATTTTCAACTCGAGTGATCTTTAACCCAAGTGATTTTCAACTCGAGTGATTTCCAACTTGAGTGATTTTCAACTCAAGTGACCTTTAATCCAAGTGATTTCCCACTCGAGTGATTTCTCACCCGAGTGATTTCTAACTCAAGTCATTTTTAACTCAAGTGTTTTCTAACATAAGTGATTTCTAACTTGAGTGATTTCTGACTTGAGTGATTTTCAACTCGAGTGATCTTTAACCCAAGTGATTTCCAACTCGAGTGATTTCTCACCTGAGTGATTTCTAACTCAAGTCATTTTTAACTTAAGTGATTTCTAACCCAAGTGGTTTCTAACTCGAGTGATTTCTGACTCGAGTGATTTTCAACTCGAGTGATCTTTAACCCAAGTGATTTCCAACTCGAGTGATTTCCAACTTAAGTGATTTCTAACTCAAGTGATCTTTAATCCAAGTGATTTCCCACTCGAGTGATTTCTCACCCGAGTGATTTCTAACTGAAGTCATTTTTAACTTAAGTGATTTCTAACCCAAGTGATTTCTAACTCGAGTGATTTCCAACTCGAGTGATTTTTAACTTGAGTGATTTTCAACCCAAGTGATTTCCGACTCGAGTGATTTCCAACTCGAGTGATTTTTAACTCAAGTGACTTTCAACTCGAGTGATTTTTAACTCGAGTGATCTTTAATCCAAGTGATTTCCCACTCGAGTGATTTCTCACCCGAGTGATTTCTAACTCAAGTGATTTATAACCCGAGTGATTTCCAACTCAAGTGATTTCTAACTCGAGTGATTTCTAACTCAAGTCATTTTTAACTTGAGTGATTTCTAAGCCGAGTGATTTCTAACTCGAGTGATTTCTGACTCGAGTGATTCTCAACTCGAGTGATCTTTAACCCAAGTGATTTCCAACTCGAGTGATTTCCAACTTAAGTGATTTTCAACTCAAGTGATCTTTAATCCAAGTGATTTCCCACTCGAGTGATTTCTCACCCGAGTGATTTCTAACTCAAGTCATTTTTAACTTAAGTGATTTCTAATGCGTGTGATTTCTAATTCGAGTGATTTCTGACTCGAGTGATTTTCAACTCGAGTGATCTTTAACCCAAGTGATTTTCAACTCGAGTGATTTCCAACTTGAGTGATTTTCAACTCAAGTGACCTTTAATCCGAGTGATTTCCCACTCGAGTGATTTCTCACCCGAGTGATTTCTAACTCAAGTCATTTTTAACTCAAGTGTTTTCTAACATAAGTGATTTCTAACTTGAGTGATTTCTGACTTGAGTGATTTTCAACTCGAGTGATCTTTAACCCAAGTGATTTCCAACTCGAGCGATTTCTCACCCGAGTGATTTCTAACTCAAGTCATTTTTAACTCAAGTGTTTTCTAACCCAAGTGATTTCTAACTCGAGTGATTTCTGACTCGAGTGATTTTCAACTCGAGTGATCTTTAACCCAAGTGATTTCCAACTCGAGTGATTTCCAACTTAAGTGATTTTTAACGCAAGTGATCTTTAATCCAAGTGATTTCCCACTCGAGTGATTTCTCACCCGAGTGATTTCTAACTTAAGTCATTTTTAACTTAAGTGATTTCTAACCCAAGTGATTTCTAACTCGAGTGATTTCCAACTCGAGTGATTTTTAACTTGAGTGATTTTCAACCCAAGTGATTTCCGACTCGAGTGATTTCCAACTCGAGTGATTTTTAACTCAAGTGACTTTCAACTCGAGTGATTTTTAACTCGAGTGATCTTTAATCCAAGTGATTTCCCACTCGAGTGATTTCTCACCCGAGTGATTTCTAACTCAAGTCATTTTTAACTTAAGTGATTTCTAACTCAAGTGATTTTCAACTCGAGTGATTTTTAACTCGAGTGATCTTTAATCCAAGTGATTTCCCACTCGAGTGATTTCTCACTCGAGTGATTTCTAACTCAAGTCATTTTTAACTTAAGTGATTTCTAACCCGAGTGATTTCTAACTCGAGTGATTTCTGACTCGAGTGATTTTCAACTCGAGTGAACTTTAACCCAAGTGATTTCCAACTCGAGTGATTTCCAACTTGAGTGATTTTCAACTCAAGTGATCTTTAATCCAAGTGATTTCCCACTCGAGTGATTTCTCACCCGAGTGATTTCTAACTCAAGTCATTTTTAACTCAAGTGATTTCTAACCCAAGTGATTTCCAACTCGAGTGATTTCTGACTCGAGTGATTTTCAACTCGAGTGATCTTTAACACAAGTGATTTCCAACTCGAGTGATTTCCAACTCAAGTGATTCTTAACTCAAGTGATTTTCAACTCGAGTGATTTTTAACTCGAGTGATCTTTAATCCAAGTGATTTCCCACTCGAGTGATTTCTCACCCGAGTGATTTCTAACTCAAGTCATTTTTAACTTGAGAGATTTCTAACTCAAGTGATTTATAACTCGAGTGATTTCCAACTCAAGTGATTTCTAACCCGAGTGATTTCTAACTCAAGTCATTTTTAACTTAAGTGATTTCTAACCCGAGTGATTTCTAACTCGAGTGATTTCTGACTCGAGTGATTCTCAACTCGAGTGATCTTTAACCCAAGTGATTTCCAACTCGAGTGATTTCCAACTTGAGTGATTTTCAACTCAAGTGATCTTTAATCCAAGTGATTTTTCACTCGAGTGATTTCTCACCAGAGTGATTTATAACTCAAGTCACGTTTAACTTAAGTGATTTCTAATGCGAGTGATTTCTAATTCGAGTGATTTCTGACTCGAGTGATTTTCAACTCGAGCGATCTTTAACCCAAGTGATTTTCAACTCGAGTGATTTCCAACTTGAGTGATTTTCAACTCAAGTGACCTTTAATCCAAGTGATTTCCCACTCGAGTGATTTCTCACCCGAGTGATTTCTAACTCAAGTCATTTTTAACTCAAGTGATTTCTAACATAAGTGATTTCCAACTTGAGTGATTTCTGACTTGAGTGATTTTCAACTCGAGTGATCTTTAACCCAAGTGATTTCCAACTCGAGTGATTTCCCACCCGAGTGATTTCTAACTCAAGTGATTTATAACCCGAGTGATTTCCAACTCAAGTGATTTCTAACTCGAGTGATTTCTAACTCAAGTCATTTTTAACTTAAGTGATTTCTAAGCCGAGTGATTTCTAACTCGAGTGATTTCTGACTCGAGTGATTCTCAACTCGAGTGATCTTTAACCCAAGTGATTTCCAACTCAAGTGATTTCCAACTTAAGTGATTTTCAACTCAAGTGATCTTTAATCCAAGTGATTTCCCACTCGAGTGATTTCTCACCCGAGTGATTTCTAACTTAAGTCATTTTTAACTTAAGTGATTTCTAACCCAAGTGATTTCTAACTCGAGTGATTTCCAACTCGAGTGATTTTTAACTTGAGTGATTTTCAACCCAAGTGATTTCCGACTCGAGTGATTTCCAACTCGAGTGATTTTTAACTCAAGTGACTTTCAACTCGAGTGATTTTTAACTCGAGTGATCTTTAATCCAAGTGATTTCCCACTCGAGTGATTTCTCACCCGAGTGATTTCTAACTCAAGTCATTTTTAACTTAAGTGATTTCTAACTCAAGTGATTTTCAACTCGAGTGATTTTTAACTCGAGTGATCTTTAATCCAAGTGATTTCCCACTCGAGTGATTTCTCACTCGAGTGATTTCTAACTCAAGTCATTTTTAACTTAAGTGATTTCTAACCCGAGTGATTTCTAACTCGAGTGATTTCTGACTCGAGTGATTTTCAACTCGAGTGAACTTTAACCCAAGTGATTTCCAACTCGAGTGATTTCCAACTTGAGTGATTTTCAACTCAAGTGATCTTTAATCCAAGTGATTTCCCACTCGAGTGATTTCTCACCCGAGTGATTTCTAACTCAAGTCATTTTTAACTCAAGTGATTTCTAACCCAAGTGATTTCCAACTCGAGTGATTTCTGACTCGAGTGATTTTCAACTCGAGTGATCTTTAACACAAGTGATTTCCAACTCGAGTGATTTCCAACTCAAGTGATTCTTAACTCAAGTGATTTTCAACTCGAGTGATTTTTAACTCGAGTGATCTTTAATCCAAGTGATTTCCCACTCGAGTGATTTCTCACCCGAGTGATTTCTAACTCAAGTCATTTTTAACTTGAGTGATTTCTAACTCAAGTGATTTATAACTCGAGTGATTTCCAACTCAAGTGATTTCTAACCCGAGTGATTTCTAACTCAAGTCATTTTTAACTTAAGTGATTTCTAACCCGAGTGATTTCTAACTCGAGTGATTTCTGACTCGAGTGATTCTCAACTCGAGTGATCTTTAACCCAAGTGATTTCCAACTCGAGTGATTTCCAACTTGAGTGATTTTCAACTCAAGTGATCTTTAATCCAAGTGATTTTTCACTCGAGTGATTTCTCACCAGAGTGATTTATAACTCAAGTCACGTTTAACTTAAGTGATTTCTAATGCGAGTGATTTCTAATTCGAGTGATTTCTGACTCGAGTGATTTTCAACTCGAGCGATCTTTAACCCAAGTGATTTTCAACTCGAGTGATTTCCAACTTGAGTGATTTTCAACTCAAGTGACCTTTAATCCAAGTGATTTCCCACTCGAGTGATTTCTCACCCGAGTGATTTCTAACTCAAGTCATTTTTAACTCAAGTGATTTCTAACATAAGTGATTTCCAACTTGAGTGATTTCTGACTTGAGTGATTTTCAACTCGAGTGATCTTTAACCCAAGTGATTTCCAACTCGAGTGATTTCCCACCCGAGTGATTTCTAACTCAAGTGATTTATAACCCGAGTGATTTCCAACTCAAGTGATTTCTAACTCGAGTGATTTCTAACTCAAGTCATTTTTAACTTAAGTGATTTCTAAGCCGAGTGATTTCTAACTCGAGTGATTTCTGACTCGAGTGATTCTCAACTCGAGTGATCTTTAACCCAAGTGATTTCCAACTCAAGTGATTTCCAACTTAAGTGATTTTCAACTCAAGTGATCTTTAATCCAAGTGATTTCCCACTCGAGTGATTTCTCACTCGAGTGATTTCTAACTCAAGTCATTTTTAACTTAAGTGATTTCTAACCCGAGTGATTTCTAACTCGAGTGATTTCTGACTCGAGTGATTTTCAACTCGAGTGAACTTTAACCCAAGTGATTTCCAACTCGAGTGATTTCCAACTTGAGTGATTTTCAACTCAAGTGATCTTTAATCCAAGTGATTTCCCACTCGAGTGATTTCTCACCCGAGTGATTTCTAACTCAAGTCATTTTTAACTCAAGTGATTTCTAACCCAAGTGATTTCCAACTCGAGTGATTTCTGACTCGAGTGATTTTCAACTCGAGTGATCTTTAACACAAGTGATTTCCAACTCGAGTGATTTCCAACTCAAGTGATTCTTAACTCAAGTGATTTTCAACTCGAGTGATTTTTAACTCGAGTGATCTTTAATCCAAGTGATTTCCCACTCGAGTGATTTCTCACCCGAGTGATTTCTAACTCAAGTCATTTTTAACTTGAGTGATTTCTAACTCAAGTGATTTATAACTCGAGTGATTTCCAACTCAAGTGATTTCTAACCCGAGTGATTTCTAACTCAAGTCATTTTTAACTTAAGTGATTTCTAACCCGAGTGATTTCTAACTCGAGTGATTTCTGACTCGAGTGATTCTCAACTCGAGTGATCTTTAACCCAAGTGATTTCCAACTCGAGTGATTTCCAACTTGAGTGATTTTCAACTCAAGTGATCTTTAATCCAAGTGATTTTTCACTCGAGTGATTTCTCACCAGAGTGATTTATAACTCAAGTCACGTTTAACTTAAGTGATTTCTAATGCGAGTGATTTCTAATTCGAGTGATTTCTGACTCGAGTGATTTTCAACTCGAGCGATCTTTAACCCAAGTGATTTTCAACTCGAGTGATTTCCAACTTGAGTGATTTTCAACTCAAGTGACCTTTAATCCAAGTGATTTCCCACTCGAGTGATTTCTCACCCGAGTGATTTCTAACTCAAGTCATTTTTAACTCAAGTGATTTCTAACATAAGTGATTTCCAACTTGAGTGATTTCTGACTTGAGTGATTTTCAACTCGAGTGATCTTTAACCCAAGTGATTTCCAACTCGAGTGATTTCCCACCCGAGTGATTTCTAACTCAAGTGATTTATAACCCGAGTGATTTCCAACTCAAGTGATTTCTAACTCGAGTGATTTCTAACTCAAGTCATTTTTAACTTAAGTGATTTCTAAGCCGAGTGATTTCTAACTCGAGTGATTTCTGACTCGAGTGATTCTCAACTCGAGTGATCTTTAACCCAAGTGATTTCCAACTCAAGTGATTTCCAACTTAAGTGATTTTCAACTCAAGTGATCTTTAATCCAAGTGATTTCCCACTCGAGTGATTTCTCACCCGAGTGATTTCTAACTCAAGTCATTTTTAACTTAAGTGATTTCTAATGCGTGTGATTTCTAATTCGAGTGATTTCTGACTCGAGTGATTTTCAACTCGAGTGATCTTTAACCCAAGTGATTTTCAACTCGAGTGATTTCCAACTTGAGTGATTTTCAACTCAAGTGACCTTTAATCCAAGTGATTTCCCACTCGAGTGATTTCTCACCCGAGTGATTTCTAACTCAAGTCATTTTTAACTCAAGTGTTTTCTAACATAAGTGATTTCTAACTCAAGTGATTCATAACCCGAGTGATTTCCAACTCGAGTGATTTTTAACTTGAGTGATTTCTTACCCAAGTGATTTCTAACTCGAGTGATTTCTGACTCGAGTGATTTTCAACTCGAGTGATCTTCAACACAAGTGATTTCCAACTCGAGTGATTTCCAACTCGAGTGATTTCTAACTCAAGTGATTTATAACCCGAGTGATTTCCAACTCAAGTGATTTCTAACTCGAGTGATTTCTAACTCAAGTCATTTTTAACTTAAGTGATTTCTAAGCCGAGTGATTTCTAACTCGAGTGATTTCTGACTCGAGTGATTCTCAACTCGAGTGATCTTTAACCCAAGTGATTTCCAACTCGAGTGATTTCCAACTTGAGTGATTTTCAACTCAAGTGATCTTTAATCCAAGTGATTTCCCACTCGAGTGATTTCTCACCCGAGTGATTTCTAACTCAAGTCATTTTTAACTTAAGTGATTTCTAATGCGAGTGATTTCTAATTCGAGTGATTTCTGACTCGAGTGATTTTCAACTCGAGTGATCTTTAACCCAAGTGATTTTCAACTCGAGTGATTTCCAACTTGAGTGATTTTCAACTCAAGTGACCTTTAATCCAAGTGATTTCCCACTCGAGTGATTTCTCACCCGAGTGATTTCTAACTCAAGTCATTTTTAACTCAAGTGTTTTCTAACATAAGTGATTTCTAACTTGAGTGATTTCTGACTTGAGTGATTTTCAACTCGAGTGATCTTTAACCCAAGTGATTTCCAACTCGAGTGATTTCTCACCTGAGTGATTTCTAACTCAAGTCATTTTTAACTTAAGTGATTTCTAACCCAAGTGGTTTCTAACTCGAGTGATTTCTGACTCGAGTGATTTTCAACTCGAGTGATCTTTAACCCAAGTGATTTCCAACTCGAGTGATTTCCAACTTAAGTGATTTCTAACTCAAGTGATCTTTAATCCAAGTGATTTCCCACTCGAGTGATTTCTCACCCGAGTGATTTCTAACTGAAGTCATTTTTAACTTAAGTGATTTCTAACCCAAGTGATTTCTAACTCGAGTGATTTCCAACTCGAGTGATTTTTAACTTGAGTGATTTTCAACCCAAGTGATTTCCGACTCGAGTGATTTCCAACTCGAGTGATTTTTAACTCAAGTGACTTTCAACTCGAGTGATTTTTAACTCGAGTGATCTTTAATCCAAGTGATTTCCCACTCGAGTGATTTCTCACCCGAGTGATTTCTAACTCAAGTGATTTATAACCCGAGTGATTTCCAACTCAAGTGATTTCTAACTCGAGTGATTTCTAACTCAAGTCATTTTTAACTTGAGTGATTTCTAAGCCGAGTGATTTCTAACTCGAGTGATTTCTGACTCGAGTGATTCTCAACTCGAGTGATCTTTAACCCAAGTGATTTCCAACTCGAGTGATTTCCAACTTAAGTGATTTTCAACTCAAGTGATCTTTAATCCAAGTGATTTCCCACTCGAGTGATTTCTCACCCGAGTGATTTCTAACTCAAGTCATTTTTAACTTAAGTGATTTCTAATGCGTGTGATTTCTAATTCGAGTGATTTCTGACTCGAGTGATTTTCAACTCGAGTGATCTTTAACCCAAGTGATTTTCAACTCGAGTGATTTCCAACTTGAGTGATTTTCAACTCAAGTGACCTTTAATCCGAGTGATTTCCCACTCGAGTGATTTCTCACCCGAGTGATTTCTAACTCAAGTCATTTTTAACTCAAGTGTTTTCTAACATAAGTGATTTCTAACTTGAGTGATTTCTGACTTGAGTGATTTTCAACTCGAGTGATCTTTAACCCAAGTGATTTCCAACTCGAGCGATTTCTCACCCGAGTGATTTCTAACTCAAGTCATTTTTAACTCAAGTGTTTTCTAACCCAAGTGATTTCTAACTCGAGTGATTTCTGACTCGAGTGATTTTCAACTCGAGTGATCTTTAACCCAAGTGATTTCCAACTCGAGTGATTTCCAACTTAAGTGATTTTTAACGCAAGTGATCTTTAATCCAAGTGATTTCCCACTCGAGTGATTTCTCACCCGAGTGATTTCTAACTTAAGTCATTTTTAACTTAAGTGATTTCTAACCCAAGTGATTTCTAACTCGAGTGATTTCCAACTCGAGTGATTTTTAACTTGAGTGATTTTCAACCCAAGTGATTTCCGACTCGAGTGATTTCCAACTCGAGTGATTTTTAACTCAAGTGACTTTCAACTCGAGTGATTTTTAACTCGAGTGATCTTTAATCCAAGTGATTTCCCACTCGAGTGATTTCTCACCCGAGTGATTTCTAACTCAAGTCATTTTTAACTTAAGTGATTTCTAACTCAAGTGATTTTCAACTCGAGTGATTTTTAACTCGAGTGATCTTTAATCCAAGTGATTTCCCACTCGAGTGATTTCTCACTCGAGTGATTTCTAACTCAAGTCATTTTTAACTTAAGTGATTTCTAACCCGAGTGATTTCTAACTCGAGTGATTTCTGACTCGAGTGATTTTCAACTCGAGTGAACTTTAACCCAAGTGATTTCCAACTCGAGTGATTTCCAACTTGAGTGATTTTCAACTCAAGTGATCTTTAATCCAAGTGATTTCCCACTCGAGTGATTTCTCACCCGAGTGATTTCTAACTCAAGTCATTTTTAACTCAAGTGATTTCTAACCCAAGTGATTTCCAACTCGAGTGATTTCTGACTCGAGTGATTTTCAACTCGAGTGATCTTTAACACAAGTGATTTCCAACTCGAGTGATTTCCAACTCAAGTGATTCTTAACTCAAGTGATTTTCAACTCGAGTGATTTTTAACTCGAGTGATCTTTAATCCAAGTGATTTCCCACTCGAGTGATTTCTCACCCGAGTGATTTCTAACTCAAGTCATTTTTAACTTGAGTGATTTCTAACTCAAGTGATTTATAACTCGAGTGATTTCCAACTCAAGTGATTTCTAACCCGAGTGATTTCTAACTCAAGTCATTTTTAACTTAAGTGATTTCTAACCCGAGTGATTTCTAACTCGAGTGATTTCTGACTCGAGTGATTCTCAACTCGAGTGATCTTTAACCCAAGTGATTTCCAACTCGAGTGATTTCCAACTTGAGTGATTTTCAACTCAAGTGATCTTTAATCCAAGTGATTTTTCACTCGAGTGATTTCTCACCAGAGTGATTTATAACTCAAGTCACGTTTAACTTAAGTGATTTCTAATGCGAGTGATTTCTAATTCGAGTGATTTCTGACTCGAGTGATTTTCAACTCGAGCGATCTTTAACCCAAGTGATTTTCAACTCGAGTGATTTCCAACTTGAGTGATTTTCAACTCAAGTGACCTTTAATCCAAGTGATTTCCCACTCGAGTGATTTCTCACCCGAGTGATTTCTAACTCAAGTCATTTTTAACTCAAGTGATTTCTAACATAAGTGATTTCCAACTTGAGTGATTTCTGACTTGAGTGATTTTCAACTCGAGTGATCTTTAACCCAAGTGATTTCCAACTCGAGTGATTTCCCACCCGAGTGATTTCTAACTCAAGTGATTTATAACCCGAGTGATTTCCAACTCAAGTGATTTCTAACTCGAGTGATTTCTAACTCAAGTCATTTTTAACTTAAGTGATTTCTAAGCCGAGTGATTTCTAACTCGAGTGATTTCTGACTCGAGTGATTCTCAACTCGAGTGATCTTTAACCCAAGTGATTTCCAACTCAAGTGATTTCCAACTTAAGTGATTTTCAACTCAAGTGATCTTTAATCCAAGTGATTTCCCACTCGAGTGATTTCTCACCCGAGTGATTTCTAACTCAAGTCATTTTTAACTTAAGTGATTTCTAATGCGTGTGATTTCTAATTCGAGTGATTTCTGACTCGAGTGATTTTCAACTCGAGTGATCTTTAACCCAAGTGATTTTCAACTCGAGTGATTTCCAACTTGAGTGATTTTCAACTCAAGTGACCTTTAATCCAAGTGATTTCCCACTCGAGTGATTTCTCACCCGAGTGATTTCTAACTCAAGTCATTTTTAACTCAAGTGTTTTCTAACATAAGTGATTTCTAACTTGAGTGATTTCTGACTTGAGTGATTTTCAACTCGAGTGATCTTTAACCCAAGTGATTTCCAACTCGAGCGATTTCTCACCCGAGTGATTTCTAACTCAAGTCATTTTTAACTTGAGTGATTTCTAACCCAAGTGATTTCTAACTCGAGTGATTTCTGACTCGAGTGATTTTCAACTCGAGTGATCTTTAACCCAAGTGATTTCCAACTCGAGTGATTTCCAACTTAAGTGATTTTTAACGCAAGTGATCTTTAATCCAAGTGATTTCCCACTTGAGTGATTTCTCACCCGAGTGATTTCTAACTCAAGTCATTTTTAACTTAAGTGATTTCTAACCCAAGTGATTTCTAACTCGAGTGATTTCCAACTCGAGTGATTTTTAACTTGAGTGATTTTCAACCCAAGTGATTTCCGACTCGAGTGATTTCCAACTCGAGTGATTTTCAACTCAAGTGACTTTCAACTCGAGTGATTTTTAACTCGAGTGATCTTTAATCCAAGTGATTTCCCACTCGAGTGATTTCTCACCCGAGTGATTTCTAACTCAAGTCATTTTTAACTTAAGTGATTTCTAACCCAAGTGATTTCTAACTCGAGTGATTTCCAACTCGAGTGATTTTTAAATTGAGTGATTTTCAACCCAAGTGATTTCCGACTCGAGTGATTTCCAACTTGAGTGATTTTTAACTCAAGTGATTTTCAACTCGAGTGATTTTTAACTCGAGTGATCTTTAATCCAAGTGATTTCCCACTCGAGTGATTTCTCACTCGAGTGATTTCTAACTCAAGTCATTTTTAACTCAAGTGATTTCTAACCCAAGTGATTTCTAACTCGAGTGATTTCCGACTCAAGTGATTTTTGGATTGAGTGATTTTCAACCCAAGTGATTTCCGACTCGAGTGATTTCCAATTCGAGTGATTTTTAACTCAAGTGATTTTCAACTCGAGTGATTTTTAACTCGAGTGATCTTTAATCCAAGTGATTTCCCACTCGAGTGATTTCTCACTCGAGTGATTTCTAACTCAAGTCATTTTTAACTTAAGTGATTTCTGACCCGAGTGATTTCTAACTCGAGTGATTTCTGACTCGAGTGATTTTCAACTCGAGTGAACTTTAACCCAAGTGATTTCCAACTCGAGTGATTTCCAACTTGAGTGATTTTCAACTCAAGTGATCTTTAATCCAAGTGATTTCCCACTCGAGTGATTTCTCACCCGAGTGATTTCTAACTCAAGTCATTTTTAACTTAAGTGATTTCTAATGCGAGTGATTTCTAATTCGAGTGATTTCTGACTCGAGTGATTTTCAACTCGAGTGATCTTTAACCCAAGTGATTTTCAACTCGAGTGATTTCCAACTTGAGTGATTTTCAACTCAAGTGACCTTTAATCCAAGTGATTTCCCACTCGAGTGATTTCTCACCCGAGTGATTTCTAACTCAAGTCATTTTTAACTCAAGTGTTTTCTAACATAAGTGATTTCTAACTTGAGTGATTTCTGACTTGAGTGATTTTCAACTCGAGTGATCTTTAACCCAAGTGATTTCCAACTCGAGTGATTTCTCACCTGAGTGATTTCTAACTCAAGTCATTTTTAACTTAAGTGATTTCTAACCCAAGTGGTTTCTAACTCGAGTGATTTCTGACTCGAGTGATTTTCAACTCGAGTGATCTTTAACCCAAGTGATTTCCAACTCGAGTGATTTCCAACTTAAGTGATTTCTAACTCAAGTGATCTTTAATCCAAGTGATTTCCAACTCGAGCGATTTCTCACCCGAGTGATTTCTAACTCAAGTCATTTTTAACTTGAGTGATTTCTAACCCAAGTGATTTCTAACTCGAGTGATTTCTGACTCGAGTGATTTTCAACTCGAGTGATCTTTAACCCAAGTGATTTCCAACTCGAGTGATTTCCAACTTAAGTGATTTTTAACGCAAGTGATCTTTAATCCAAGTGATTTCCCACTCGAGTGATTTCTCACCCGAGTGATTTCTAACTTAAGTCATTTTTAACTCAAGTGATTTCTAACCCAAGTGATTTCTAACTCGAGTGATTTCCAACTCGAGTGATTTTTAACTTGAGTGATTTTCAACCCAAGTGATTTCCGACTCGAGTGATTTCCAACTCGAGTGATTTTTAACTCAAGTGACTTTCAACTCGAGTGATTTTTAACTCGAGTGATCTTTAATCCAAGTGATTTCCCACTCGAGTGATTTCTCACCCGAGTGATTTCTAACTCAAGTCATTTTTAACTTAAGTGATTTCTAACTCAAGTGATTTTCAACTCGAGTGATTTTTAACTCGAGTGATCTTTAATCCAAGTGATTTCCCACTCGAGTGATTTCTCACTCGAGTGATTTCTAACTCAAGTCATTTTTAACTTAAGTGATTTCTAACCCGAGTGATTTCTAACTCGAGTGATTTCTGACTCGAGTGATTTTCAACTCGAGTGAACTTTAACCCAAGTGATTTCCAACTCGAGTGATTTCCAACTTGAGTGATTTTCAACTCAAGTGATCTTTAATCCAAGTGATTTCCCACTCGAGTGATTTCTCACCCGAGTGATTTCTAACTCAAGTCATTTTTAACTCAAGTGATTTCTAACCCAAGTGATTTCCAACTCGAGTGATTTCTGACTCGAGTGATTTTCAACTCGAGTGATCTTTAACACAAGTGATTTCCAACTCGAGTGATTTCCAACTCAAGTGATTCTTAACTCAAGTGATTTTCAACTCGAGTGATTTTTAACTCGAGTGATCTTTAATCCAAGTGATTTCCCACTCGAGTGATTTCTCACCCGAGTGATTTCTAACTCAAGTCATTTTTAACTTGAGTGATTTCTAACTCAAGTGATTTATAACTCGAGTGATTTCCAACTCAAGTGATTTCTAACCCGAGTGATTTCTAACTCAAGTCATTTTTAACTTAAGTGATTTCTAACCCGAGTGATTTCTAACTCGAGTGATTTCTGACTCGAGTGATTCTCAACTCGAGTGATCTTTAACCCAAGTGATTTCCAACTCGAGTGATTTCCAACTTGAGTGATTTTCAACTCAAGTGATCTTTAATCCAAGTGATTTTTCACTCGAGTGATTTCTCACCAGAGTGATTTATAACTCAAGTCACGTTTAACTTAAGTGATTTCTAATGCGAGTGATTTCTAATTCGAGTGATTTCTGACTCGAGTGATTTTCAACTCGAGCGATCTTTAACCCAAGTGATTTTCAACTCGAGTGATTTCCAACTTGAGTGATTTTCAACTCAAGTGACCTTTAATCCAAGTGATTTCCCACTCGAGTGATTTCTCACCCGAGTGATTTCTAACTCAAGTCATTTTTAACTCAAGTGATTTCTAACATAAGTGATTTCCAACTTGAGTGATTTCTGACTTGAGTGATTTTCAACTCGAGTGATCTTTAACCCAAGTGATTTCCAACTCGAGTGATTTCCCACCCGAGTGATTTCTAACTCAAGTGATTTATAACCCGAGTGATTTCCAACTCAAGTGATTTCTAACTCGAGTGATTTCTAACTCAAGTCATTTTTAACTTAAGTGATTTCTAAGCCGAGTGATTTCTAACTCGAGTGATTTCTGACTCGAGTGATTCTCAACTCGAGTGATCTTTAACCCAAGTGATTTCCAACTCAAGTGATTTCCAACTTAAGTGATTTTCAACTCAAGTGATCTTTAATCCAAGTGATTTCCCACTCGAGTGATTTCTCACCCGAGTGATTTCTAACTCAAGTCATTTTTAACTTAAGTGATTTCTAATGCGTGTGATTTCTAATTCGAGTGATTTCTGACTCGAGTGATTTTCAACTCGAGTGATCTTTAACCCAAGTGATTTTCAACTCGAGTGATTTCCAACTTGAGTGATTTTCAACTCAAGTGACCTTTAATCCAAGTGATTTCCCACTCGAGTGATTTCTCACCCGAGTGATTTCTAACTCAAGTCATTTTTAACTCAAGTGTTTTCTAACATAAGTGATTTCTAACTTGAGTGATTTCTGACTTGAGTGATTTTCAACTCGAGTGATCTTTAACCCAAGTGATTTCCAACTCGAGCGATTTCTCACCCGAGTGATTTCTAACTCAAGTCATTTTTAACTTGAGTGATTTCTAACCCAAGTGATTTCTAACTCGAGTGATTTCTGACTCGAGTGATTTTCAACTCGAGTGATCTTTAACCCAAGTGATTTCCAACTCGAGTGATTTCCAACTTAAGTGATTTTTAACGCAAGTGATCTTTAATCCAAGTGATTTCCCACTTGAGTGATTTCTCACCCGAGTGATTTCTAACTCAAGTCATTTTTAACTTAAGTGATTTCTAACCCAAGTGATTTCTAACTCGAGTGATTTCCAACTCGAGTGATTTTTAACTTGAGTGATTTTCAACCCAAGTGATTTCCGACTCGAGTGATTTCCAACTCGAGTGATTTTCAACTCAAGTGACTTTCAACTCGAGTGATTTTTAACTCGAGTGATCTTTAATCCAAGTGATTTCCCACTCGAGTGATTTCTCACCCGAGTGATTTCTAACTCAAGTCATTTTTAACTTAAGTGATTTCTAACCCAAGTGATTTCTAACTCGAGTGATTTCCAACTCGAGTGATTTTTAAATTGAGTGATTTTCAACCCAAGTGATTTCCGACTCGAGTGATTTCCAACTTGAGTGATTTTTAACTCAAGTGATTTTCAACTCGAGTGATTTTTAACTCGAGTGATCTTTAATCCAAGTGATTTCCCACTCGAGTGATTTCTCACTCGAGTGATTTCTAACTCAAGTCATTTTTAACTCAAGTGATTTCTAACCCAAGTGATTTCTAACTCGAGTGATTTCCGACTCAAGTGATTTTTGGATTGAGTGATTTTCAACCCAAGTGATTTCCGACTCGAGTGATTTCCAATTCGAGTGATTTTTAACTCAAGTGATTTTCAACTCGAGTGATTTTTAACTCGAGTGATCTTTAATCCAAGTGATTTCCCACTCGAGTGATTTCTCACTCGAGTGATTTCTAACTCAAGTCATTTTTAACTTAAGTGATTTCTGACCCGAGTGATTTCTAACTCGAGTGATTTCTGACTCGAGTGATTTTCAACTCGAGTGAACTTTAACCCAAGTGATTTCCAACTCGAGTGATTTCCAACTTGAGTGATTTTCAACTCAAGTGATCTTTAATCCAAGTGATTTCCCACTCGAGTGATTTCTCACCCGAGTGATTTCTAACTCAAGTCATTTTTAACTCAAGTGATTTCTAACCCAAGTGATTTCCAACTCGAGTGATTTCTGACTCGAGTGATTTTCAACTCGAGTGATCTTTAACACAAGTGATTTCCAACTCGAGTGATTTCCAACTCAAGTGATTCTTAACTCAAGTGATTTTCAACTCGAGTGATTTTTAACTCGAGTGATCTTTAATCCAAGTGATTTCCCACTCGAGTGATTTCTCACCCGAGTGATTTCTAACTCAAGTCATTTTTAACTTGAGTGATTTCTAACTCAAGTGATTTATAACTCGAGTGATTTCCAACTCAAGTGATTTCTAACCCGAGTGATTTCTAACTCAAGTCATTTTTAACTTAAGTGATTTCTAACTCGAGTGATTTCTGACTCGAGTGATTTTCAACTCGAGTGATCTTTAACCCAAGTGATTTCCAACTCGAGTGATTTCCAACTTAAGTGATTTTTAACGCAAGTGATCTTTAATCCAAGTGATTTCCCACTCGAGTGATTTCTCACCCGAGTGATTTCTAACTCAAGTCATTTTTAACTTAAGTGATTTCTGACCCAAGTGATTTCTAACTCGAGTGATTTCCAACTCGAGTGATTTTTAACTTGAGTGATTTTCAACCCAAGTGATTTCCGACTCGAGTGATTTCCAACTCGAGTGATTTTTAACTCAAGTGACTTTCAACTCGAGTGATTTTTAACTCGAGTGATCTTTAATCCAAGTGATTTCCCACTCGAGTGATTTCTCACCCGAGTGATTTCTAACTCAAGTGATTTCTGACTTGAGTGATTTTCAACTCGAGTGATCTTTAACCCAAGTGATTTCCAACTCGAGTGATTTCTCACCTGAGTGATTTCTAACTCAAGTCATTTTTAACTTAAGTGATTTCTAACCCAAGTGGTTTCTAACTCGAGTGATTTCTGACTCGAGTGATTTTCAACTCGAGTGATCTTTAACCCAAGTGATTTCCAACTCGAGTGATTTCCAACTTAAGTGATTTCTAACTCAAGTGATCTTTAATCCAAGTGATTTCCCACTCGAGTGATTTCTCACCCGAGTGATTTCTAACTGAAGTCATTTTTAACTTAAGTGATTTCTAACCCAAGTGATTTCTAACTCGAGTGATTTCCAACTCGAGTGATTTTTAACTTGAGTGATTTTCAACCCAAGTGATTTCCGACTCGAGTGATTTCCAACTCGAGTGATTTTTAACTCAAGTGACTTTCAACTCGAGTGATTTTTAACTCGAGTGATCTTTAATCCAAGTGATTTCCCACTCGAGTGATTTCTCACCCGAGTGATTTCTAACTCAAGTGATTTATAACCCGAGTGATTTCCAACTCAAGTGATTTCTAACTCGAGTGATTTCTAACTCAAGTCATTTTTAACTTGAGTGATTTCTAAGCCGAGTGATTTCTAACTCGAGTGATTTCTGACTCGAGTGATTCTCAACTCGAGTGATCTTTAACCCAAGTGATTTCCAACTCGAGTGATTTCCAACTTAAGTGATTTTCAACTCAAGTGATCTTTAATCCAAGTGATTTCCCACTCGAGTGATTTCTCACCCGAGTGATTTCTAACTCAAGTCATTTTTAACTTAAGTGATTTCTAATGCGTGTGATTTCTAATTCGAGTGATTTCTGACTCGAGTGATTTTCAACTCGAGTGATCTTTAACCCAAGTGATTTTCAACTCGAGTGATTTCCAACTTGAGTGATTTTCAACTCAAGTGACCTTTAATCCGAGTGATTTCCCACTCGAGTGATTTCTCACCCGAGTGATTTCTAACTCAAGTCATTTTTAACTCAAGTGTTTTCTAACATAAGTGATTTCTAACTTGAGTGATTTCTGACTTGAGTGATTTTCAACTCGAGTGATCTTTAACCCAAGTGATTTCCAACTCGAGCGATTTCTCACCCGAGTGATTTCTAACTCAAGTCATTTTTAACTCAAGTGTTTTCTAACCCAAGTGATTTCTAACTCGAGTGATTTCTGACTCGAGTGATTTTCAACTCGAGTGATCTTTAACCCAAGTGATTTCCAACTCGAGTGATTTCCAACTTAAGTGATTTTTAACGCAAGTGATCTTTAATCCAAGTGATTTCCCACTCGAGTGATTTCTCACCCGAGTGATTTCTAACTTAAGTCATTTTTAACTTAAGTGATTTCTAACCCAAGTGATTTCTAACTCGAGTGATTTCCAACTCGAGTGATTTTTAACTTGAGTGATTTTCAACCCAAGTGATTTCCGACTCGAGTGATTTCCAACTCGAGTGATTTTTAACTCAAGTGACTTTCAACTCGAGTGATTTTTAACTCGAGTGATCTTTAATCCAAGTGATTTCCCACTCGAGTGATTTCTCACCCGAGTGATTTCTAACTCAAGTCATTTTTAACTTAAGTGATTTCTAACTCAAGTGATTTTCAACTCGAGTGATTTTTAACTCGAGTGATCTTTAATCCAAGTGATTTCCCACTCGAGTGATTTCTCACTCGAGTGATTTCTAACTCAAGTCATTTTTAACTTAAGTGATTTCTAACCCGAGTGATTTCTAACTCGAGTGATTTCTGACTCGAGTGATTTTCAACTCGAGTGAACTTTAACCCAAGTGATTTCCAACTCGAGTGATTTCCAACTTGAGTGATTTTCAACTCAAGTGATCTTTAATCCAAGTGATTTCCCACTCGAGTGATTTCTCACCCGAGTGATTTCTAACTCAAGTCATTTTTAACTCAAGTGATTTCTAACCCAAGTGATTTCCAACTCGAGTGATTTCTGACTCGAGTGATTTTCAACTCGAGTGATCTTTAACACAAGTGATTTCCAACTCGAGTGATTTCCAACTCAAGTGATTCTTAACTCAAGTGATTTTCAACTCGAGTGATTTTTAACTCGAGTGATCTTTAATCCAAGTGATTTCCCACTCGAGTGATTTCTCACCCGAGTGATTTCTAACTCAAGTCATTTTTAACTTGAGTGATTTCTAACTCAAGTGATTTATAACTCGAGTGATTTCCAACTCAAGTGATTTCTAACCCGAGTGATTTCTAACTCAAGTCATTTTTAACTTAAGTGATTTCTAACCCGAGTGATTTCTAACTCGAGTGATTTCTGACTCGAGTGATTCTCAACTCGAGTGATCTTTAACCCAAGTGATTTCCAACTCGAGTGATTTCCAACTTGAGTGATTTTCAACTCAAGTGATCTTTAATCCAAGTGATTTTTCACTCGAGTGATTTCTCACCAGAGTGATTTATAACTCAAGTCACGTTTAACTTAAGTGATTTCTAATGCGAGTGATTTCTAATTCGAGTGATTTCTGACTCGAGTGATTTTCAACTCGAGCGATCTTTAACCCAAGTGATTTTCAACTCGAGTGATTTCCAACTTGAGTGATTTTCAACTCAAGTGACCTTTAATCCAAGTGATTTCCCACTCGAGTGATTTCTCACCCGAGTGATTTCTAACTCAAGTCATTTTTAACTCAAGTGATTTCTAACATAAGTGATTTCCAACTTGAGTGATTTCTGACTTGAGTGATTTTCAACTCGAGTGATCTTTAACCCAAGTGATTTCCAACTCGAGTGATTTCCCACCCGAGTGATTTCTAACTCAAGTGATTTATAACCCGAGTGATTTCCAACTCAAGTGATTTCTAACTCGAGTGATTTCTAACTCAAGTCATTTTTAACTTAAGTGATTTCTAAGCCGAGTGATTTCTAACTCGAGTGATTTCTGACTCGAGTGATTCTCAACTCGAGTGATCTTTAACCCAAGTGATTTCCAACTCAAGTGATTTCCAACTTAAGTGATTTTCAACTCAAGTGATCTTTAATCCAAGTGATTTCCCACTCGAGTGATTTCTCACCCGAGTGATTTCTAACTCAAGTCATTTTTAACTTAAGTGATTTCTAATGCGTGTGATTTCTAATTCGAGTGATTTCTGACTCGAGTGATTTTCAACTCGAGTGATCTTTAACCCAAGTGATTTTCAACTCGAGTGATTTCCAACTTGAGTGATTTTCAACTCAAGTGACCTTTAATCCAAGTGATTTCCCACTCGAGTGATTTCTCACCCGAGTGATTTCTAACTCAAGTCATTTTTAACTCAAGTGTTTTCTAACATAAGTGATTTCTAACTTGAGTGATTTCTGACTTGAGTGATTTTCAACTCGAGTGATCTTTAACCCAAGTGATTTCCAACTCGAGCGATTTCTCACCCGAGTGATTTCTAACTCAAGTCATTTTTAACTTGAGTGATTTCTAACCCAAGTGATTTCTAACTCGAGTGATTTCTGACTCGAGTGATTTTCAACTCGAGTGATCTTTAACCCAAGTGATTTCCAACTCGAGTGATTTCCAACTTAAGTGATTTTTAACGCAAGTGATCTTTAATCCAAGTGATTTCCCACTTGAGTGATTTCTCACCCGAGTGATTTCTAACTCAAGTCATTTTTAACTTAAGTGATTTCTAACCCAAGTGATTTCTAACTCGAGTGATTTCCAACTCGAGTGATTTTTAACTTGAGTGATTTTCAACCCAAGTGATTTCCGACTCGAGTGATTTCCAACTCGAGTGATTTTCAACTCAAGTGACTTTCAACTCGAGTGATTTTTAACTCGAGTGATCTTTAATCCAAGTGATTTCCCACTCGAGTGATTTCTCACCCGAGTGATTTCTAACTCAAGTCATTTTTAACTTAAGTGATTTCTAACCCAAGTGATTTCTAACTCGAGTGATTTCCAACTCGAGTGATTTTTAAATTGAGTGATTTTCAACCCAAGTGATTTCCGACTCGAGTGATTTCCAACTTGAGTGATTTTTAACTCAAGTGATTTTCAACTCGAGTGATTTTTAACTCGAGTGATCTTTAATCCAAGTGATTTCCCACTCGAGTGATTTCTCACTCGAGTGATTTCTAACTCAAGTCATTTTTAACTCAAGTGATTTCTAACCCAAGTGATTTCTAACTCGAGTGATTTCCGACTCAAGTGATTTTTGGATTGAGTGATTTTCAACCCAAGTGATTTCCGACTCGAGTGATTTCCAATTCGAGTGATTTTTAACTCAAGTGATTTTCAACTCGAGTGATTTTTAACTCGAGTGATCTTTAATCCAAGTGATTTCCCACTCGAGTGATTTCTCACTCGAGTGATTTCTAACTCAAGTCATTTTTAACTTAAGTGATTTCTGACCCGAGTGATTTCTAACTCGAGTGATTTCTGACTCGAGTGATTTTCAACTCGAGTGAACTTTAACCCAAGTGATTTCCAACTCGAGTGATTTCCAACTTGAGTGATTTTCAACTCAAGTGATCTTTAATCCAAGTGATTTCCCACTCGAGTGATTTCTCACCCGAGTGATTTCTAACTCAAGTCATTTTTAACTTAAGTGATTTCTAATGCGAGTGATTTCTAATTCGAGTGATTTCTGACTCGAGTGATTTTCAACTCGAGTGATCTTTAACCCAAGTGATTTTCAACTCGAGTGATTTCCAACTTGAGTGATTTTCAACTCAAGTGACCTTTAATCCAAGTGATTTCCCACTCGAGTGATTTCTCACCCGAGTGATTTCTAACTCAAGTCATTTTTAACTCAAGTGTTTTCTAACATAAGTGATTTCTAACTTGAGTGATTTCTGACTTGAGTGATTTTCAACTCGAGTGATCTTTAACCCAAGTGATTTCCAACTCGAGTGATTTCTCACCTGAGTGATTTCTAACTCAAGTCATTTTTAACTTAAGTGATTTCTAACCCAAGTGGTTTCTAACTCGAGTGATTTCTGACTCGAGTGATTTTCAACTCGAGTGATCTTTAACCCAAGTGATTTCCAACTCGAGTGATTTCCAACTTAAGTGATTTCTAACTCAAGTGATCTTTAATCCAAGTGATTTCCAACTCGAGCGATTTCTCACCCGAGTGATTTCTAACTCAAGTCATTTTTAACTTGAGTGATTTCTAACCCAAGTGATTTCTAACTCGAGTGATTTCTGACTCGAGTGATTTTCAACTCGAGTGATCTTTAACCCAAGTGATTTCCAACTCGAGTGATTTCCAACTTAAGTGATTTTTAACGCAAGTGATCTTTAATCCAAGTGATTTCCCACTCGAGTGATTTCTCACCCGAGTGATTTCTAACTTAAGTCATTTTTAACTCAAGTGATTTCTAACCCAAGTGATTTCTAACTCGAGTGATTTCCAACTCGAGTGATTTTTAACTTGAGTGATTTTCAACCCAAGTGATTTCCGACTCGAGTGATTTCCAACTCGAGTGATTTTTAACTCAAGTGACTTTCAACTCGAGTGATTTTTAACTCGAGTGATCTTTAATCCAAGTGATTTCCCACTCGAGTGATTTCTCACCCGAGTGATTTCTAACTCAAGTCATTTTTAACTTAAGTGATTTCTAACTCAAGTGATTTTCAACTCGAGTGATTTTTAACTCGAGTGATCTTTAATCCAAGTGATTTCCCACTCGAGTGATTTCTCACTCGAGTGATTTCTAACTCAAGTCATTTTTAACTTAAGTGATTTCTAACCCGAGTGATTTCTAACTCGAGTGATTTCTGACTCGAGTGATTTTCAACTCGAGTGAACTTTAACCCAAGTGATTTCCAACTCGAGTGATTTCCAACTTGAGTGATTTTCAACTCAAGTGATCTTTAATCCAAGTGATTTCCCACTCGAGTGATTTCTCACCCGAGTGATTTCTAACTCAAGTCATTTTTAACTCAAGTGATTTCTAACCCAAGTGATTTCCAACTCGAGTGATTTCTGACTCGAGTGATTTTCAACTCGAGTGATCTTTAACACAAGTGATTTCCAACTCGAGTGATTTCCAACTCAAGTGATTCTTAACTCAAGTGATTTTCAACTCGAGTGATTTTTAACTCGAGTGATCTTTAATCCAAGTGATTTCCCACTCGAGTGATTTCTCACCCGAGTGATTTCTAACTCAAGTCATTTTTAACTTGAGTGATTTCTAACTCAAGTGATTTATAACTCGAGTGATTTCCAACTCAAGTGATTTCTAACCCGAGTGATTTCTAACTCAAGTCATTTTTAACTTAAGTGATTTCTAACCCGAGTGATTTCTAACTCGAGTGATTTCTGACTCGAGTGATTCTCAACTCGAGTGATCTTTAACCCAAGTGATTTCCAACTCGAGTGATTTCCAACTTGAGTGATTTTCAACTCAAGTGATCTTTAATCCAAGTGATTTTTCACTCGAGTGATTTCTCACCAGAGTGATTTATAACTCAAGTCACGTTTAACTTAAGTGATTTCTAATGCGAGTGATTTCTAATTCGAGTGATTTCTGACTCGAGTGATTTTCAACTCGAGCGATCTTTAACCCAAGTGATTTTCAACTCGAGTGATTTCCAACTTGAGTGATTTTCAACTCAAGTGACCTTTAATCCAAGTGATTTCCCACTCGAGTGATTTCTCACCCGAGTGATTTCTAACTCAAGTCATTTTTAACTCAAGTGATTTCTAACATAAGTGATTTCCAACTTGAGTGATTTCTGACTTGAGTGATTTTCAACTCGAGTGATCTTTAACCCAAGTGATTTCCAACTCGAGTGATTTCCCACCCGAGTGATTTCTAACTCAAGTGATTTATAACCCGAGTGATTTCCAACTCAAGTGATTTCTAACTCGAGTGATTTCTAACTCAAGTCATTTTTAACTTAAGTGATTTCTAAGCCGAGTGATTTCTAACTCGAGTGATTTCTGACTCGAGTGATTCTCAACTCGAGTGATCTTTAACCCAAGTGATTTCCAACTCAAGTGATTTCCAACTTAAGTGATTTTCAACTCAAGTGATCTTTAATCCAAGTGATTTCCCACTCGAGTGATTTCTCACCCGAGTGATTTCTAACTCAAGTCATTTTTAACTTAAGTGATTTCTAATGCGTGTGATTTCTAATTCGAGTGATTTCTGACTCGAGTGATTTTCAACTCGAGTGATCTTTAACCCAAGTGATTTTCAACTCGAGTGATTTCCAACTTGAGTGATTTTCAACTCAAGTGACCTTTAATCCAAGTGATTTCCCACTCGAGTGATTTCTCACCCGAGTGATTTCTAACTCAAGTCATTTTTAACTCAAGTGTTTTCTAACATAAGTGATTTCTAACTTGAGTGATTTCTGACTTGAGTGATTTTCAACTCGAGTGATCTTTAACCCAAGTGATTTCCAACTCGAGCGATTTCTCACCCGAGTGATTTCTAACTCAAGTCATTTTTAACTTGAGTGATTTCTAACCCAAGTGATTTCTAACTCGAGTGATTTCTGACTCGAGTGATTTTCAACTCGAGTGATCTTTAACCCAAGTGATTTCCAACTCGAGTGATTTCCAACTTAAGTGATTTTTAACGCAAGTGATCTTTAATCCAAGTGATTTCCCACTTGAGTGATTTCTCACCCGAGTGATTTCTAACTCAAGTCATTTTTAACTTAAGTGATTTCTAACCCAAGTGATTTCTAACTCGAGTGATTTCCAACTCGAGTGATTTTTAACTTGAGTGATTTTCAACCCAAGTGATTTCCGACTCGAGTGATTTCCAACTCGAGTGATTTTCAACTCAAGTGACTTTCAACTCGAGTGATTTTTAACTCGAGTGATCTTTAATCCAAGTGATTTCCCACTCGAGTGATTTCTCACCCGAGTGATTTCTAACTCAAGTCATTTTTAACTTAAGTGATTTCTAACCCAAGTGATTTCTAACTCGAGTGATTTCCAACTCGAGTGATTTTTAAATTGAGTGATTTTCAACCCAAGTGATTTCCGACTCGAGTGATTTCCAACTTGAGTGATTTTTAACTCAAGTGATTTTCAACTCGAGTGATTTTTAACTCGAGTGATCTTTAATCCAAGTGATTTCCCACTCGAGTGATTTCTCACTCGAGTGATTTCTAACTCAAGTCATTTTTAACTCAAGTGATTTCTAACCCAAGTGATTTCTAACTCGAGTGATTTCCGACTCAAGTGATTTTTGGATTGAGTGATTTTCAACCCAAGTGATTTCCGACTCGAGTGATTTCCAATTCGAGTGATTTTTAACTCAAGTGATTTTCAACTCGAGTGATTTTTAACTCGAGTGATCTTTAATCCAAGTGATTTCCCACTCGAGTGATTTCTCACTCGAGTGATTTCTAACTCAAGTCATTTTTAACTTAAGTGATTTCTGACCCGAGTGATTTCTAACTCGAGTGATTTCTGACTCGAGTGATTTTCAACTCGAGTGAACTTTAACCCAAGTGATTTCCAACTCGAGTGATTTCCAACTTGAGTGATTTTCAACTCAAGTGATCTTTAATCCAAGTGATTTCCCACTCGAGTGATTTCTCACCCGAGTGATTTCTAACTCAAGTCATTTTTAACTCAAGTGATTTCTAACCCAAGTGATTTCCAACTCGAGTGATTTCTGACTCGAGTGATTTTCAACTCGAGTGATCTTTAACACAAGTGATTTCCAACTCGAGTGATTTCCAACTCAAGTGATTCTTAACTCAAGTGATTTTCAACTCGAGTGATTTTTAACTCGAGTGATCTTTAATCCAAGTGATTTCCCACTCGAGTGATTTCTCACCCGAGTGATTTCTAACTCAAGTCATTTTTAACTTGAGTGATTTCTAACTCAAGTGATTTATAACTCGAGTGATTTCCAACTCAAGTGATTTCTAACCCGAGTGATTTCTAACTCAAGTCATTTTTAACTTAAGTGATTTCTAACTCGAGTGATTTCTGACTCGAGTGATTTTCAACTCGAGTGATCTTTAACCCAAGTGATTTCCAACTCGAGTGATTTCCAACTTAAGTGATTTTTAACGCAAGTGATCTTTAATCCAAGTGATTTCCCACTCGAGTGATTTCTCACCCGAGTGATTTCTAACTCAAGTCATTTTTAACTTAAGTGATTTCTGACCCAAGTGATTTCTAACTCGAGTGATTTCCAACTCGAGTGATTTTTAACTTGAGTGATTTTCAACCCAAGTGATTTCCGACTCGAGTGATTTCCAACTCGAGTGATTTTTAACTCAAGTGACTTTCAACTCGAGTGATTTTTAACTCGAGTGATCTTTAATCCAAGTGATTTCCCACTCGAGTGATTTCTCACCCGAGTGATTTCTAACTCAAGTGATTTCTGACTTGAGTGATTTTCAACTCGAGTGATCTTTAACCCAAGTGATTTCCAACTCGAGTGATTTCTCACCTGAGTGATTTCTAACTCAAGTCATTTTTAACTTAAGTGATTTCTAACCCAAGTGGTTTCTAACTCGAGTGATTTCTGACTCGAGTGATTTTCAACTCGAGTGATCTTTAACCCAAGTGATTTCCAACTCGAGTGATTTCCAACTTAAGTGATTTCTAACTCAAGTGATCTTTAATCCAAGTGATTTCCCACTCGAGTGATTTCTCACCCGAGTGATTTCTAACTGAAGTCATTTTTAACTTAAGTGATTTCTAACCCAAGTGATTTCTAACTCGAGTGATTTCCAACTCGAGTGATTTTTAACTTGAGTGATTTTCAACCCAAGTGATTTCCGACTCGAGTGATTTCCAACTCGAGTGATTTTTAACTCAAGTGACTTTCAACTCGAGTGATTTTTAACTCGAGTGATCTTTAATCCAAGTGATTTCCCACTCGAGTGATTTCTCACCCGAGTGATTTCTAACTCAAGTGATTTATAACCCGAGTGATTTCCAACTCAAGTGATTTCTAACTCGAGTGATTTCTAACTCAAGTCATTTTTAACTTGAGTGATTTCTAAGCCGAGTGATTTCTAACTCGAGTGATTTCTGACTCGAGTGATTCTCAACTCGAGTGATCTTTAACCCAAGTGATTTCCAACTCGAGTGATTTCCAACTTAAGTGATTTTCAACTCAAGTGATCTTTAATCCAAGTGATTTCCCACTCGAGTGATTTCTCACCCGAGTGATTTCTAACTCAAGTCATTTTTAACTTAAGTGATTTCTAATGCGTGTGATTTCTAATTCGAGTGATTTCTGACTCGAGTGATTTTCAACTCGAGTGATCTTTAACCCAAGTGATTTTCAACTCGAGTGATTTCCAACTTGAGTGATTTTCAACTCAAGTGACCTTTAATCCGAGTGATTTCCCACTCGAGTGATTTCTCACCCGAGTGATTTCTAACTCAAGTCATTTTTAACTCAAGTGTTTTCTAACATAAGTGATTTCTAACTTGAGTGATTTCTGACTTGAGTGATTTTCAACTCGAGTGATCTTTAACCCAAGTGATTTCCAACTCGAGCGATTTCTCACCCGAGTGATTTCTAACTCAAGTCATTTTTAACTCAAGTGTTTTCTAACCCAAGTGATTTCTAACTCGAGTGATTTCTGACTCGAGTGATTTTCAACTCGAGTGATCTTTAACCCAAGTGATTTCCAACTCGAGTGATTTCCAACTTAAGTGATTTTTAACGCAAGTGATCTTTAATCCAAGTGATTTCCCACTCGAGTGATTTCTCACCCGAGTGATTTCTAACTTAAGTCATTTTTAACTTAAGTGATTTCTAACCCAAGTGATTTCTAACTCGAGTGATTTCCAACTCGAGTGATTTTTAACTTGAGTGATTTTCAACCCAAGTGATTTCCGACTCGAGTGATTTCCAACTCGAGTGATTTTTAACTCAAGTGACTTTCAACTCGAGTGATTTTTAACTCGAGTGATCTTTAATCCAAGTGATTTCCCACTCGAGTGATTTCTCACCCGAGTGATTTCTAACTCAAGTCATTTTTAACTTAAGTGATTTCTAACTCAAGTGATTTTCAACTCGAGTGATTTTTAACTCGAGTGATCTTTAATCCAAGTGATTTCCCACTCGAGTGATTTCTCACTCGAGTGATTTCTAACTCAAGTCATTTTTAACTTAAGTGATTTCTAACCCGAGTGATTTCTAACTCGAGTGATTTCTGACTCGAGTGATTTTCAACTCGAGTGAACTTTAACCCAAGTGATTTCCAACTCGAGTGATTTCCAACTTGAGTGATTTTCAACTCAAGTGATCTTTAATCCAAGTGATTTCCCACTCGAGTGATTTCTCACCCGAGTGATTTCTAACTCAAGTCATTTTTAACTCAAGTGATTTCTAACCCAAGTGATTTCCAACTCGAGTGATTTCTGACTCGAGTGATTTTCAACTCGAGTGATCTTTAACACAAGTGATTTCCAACTCGAGTGATTTCCAACTCAAGTGATTCTTAACTCAAGTGATTTTCAACTCGAGTGATTTTTAACTCGAGTGATCTTTAATCCAAGTGATTTCCCACTCGAGTGATTTCTCACCCGAGTGATTTCTAACTCAAGTCATTTTTAACTTGAGTGATTTCTAACTCAAGTGATTTATAACTCGAGTGATTTCCAACTCAAGTGATTTCTAACCCGAGTGATTTCTAACTCAAGTCATTTTTAACTTAAGTGATTTCTAACCCGAGTGATTTCTAACTCGAGTGATTTCTGACTCGAGTGATTCTCAACTCGAGTGATCTTTAACCCAAGTGATTTCCAACTCGAGTGATTTCCAACTTGAGTGATTTTCAACTCAAGTGATCTTTAATCCAAGTGATTTTTCACTCGAGTGATTTCTCACCAGAGTGATTTATAACTCAAGTCACGTTTAACTTAAGTGATTTCTAATGCGAGTGATTTCTAATTCGAGTGATTTCTGACTCGAGTGATTTTCAACTCGAGCGATCTTTAACCCAAGTGATTTTCAACTCGAGTGATTTCCAACTTGAGTGATTTTCAACTCAAGTGACCTTTAATCCAAGTGATTTCCCACTCGAGTGATTTCTCACCCGAGTGATTTCTAACTCAAGTCATTTTTAACTCAAGTGATTTCTAACATAAGTGATTTCCAACTTGAGTGATTTCTGACTTGAGTGATTTTCAACTCGAGTGATCTTTAACCCAAGTGATTTCCAACTCGAGTGATTTCCCACCCGAGTGATTTCTAACTCAAGTGATTTATAACCCGAGTGATTTCCAACTCAAGTGATTTCTAACTCGAGTGATTTCTAACTCAAGTCATTTTTAACTTAAGTGATTTCTAAGCCGAGTGATTTCTAACTCGAGTGATTTCTGACTCGAGTGATTCTCAACTCGAGTGATCTTTAACCCAAGTGATTTCCAACTCAAGTGATTTCCAACTTAAGTGATTTTCAACTCAAGTGATCTTTAATCCAAGTGATTTCCCACTCGAGTGATTTCTCACCCGAGTGATTTCTAACTCAAGTCATTTTTAACTTAAGTGATTTCTAATGCGTGTGATTTCTAATTCGAGTGATTTCTGACTCGAGTGATTTTCAACTCGAGTGATCTTTAACCCAAGTGATTTTCAACTCGAGTGATTTCCAACTTGAGTGATTTTCAACTCAAGTGACCTTTAATCCAAGTGATTTCCCACTCGAGTGATTTCTCACCCGAGTGATTTCTAACTCAAGTCATTTTTAACTCAAGTGTTTTCTAACATAAGTGATTTCTAACTTGAGTGATTTCTGACTTGAGTGATTTTCAACTCGAGTGATCTTTAACCCAAGTGATTTCCAACTCGAGCGATTTCTCACCCGAGTGATTTCTAACTCAAGTCATTTTTAACTTGAGTGATTTCTAACCCAAGTGATTTCTAACTCGAGTGATTTCTGACTCGAGTGATTTTCAACTCGAGTGATCTTTAACCCAAGTGATTTCCAACTCGAGTGATTTCCAACTTAAGTGATTTTTAACGCAAGTGATCTTTAATCCAAGTGATTTCCCACTTGAGTGATTTCTCACCCGAGTGATTTCTAACTCAAGTCATTTTTAACTTAAGTGATTTCTAACCCAAGTGATTTCTAACTCGAGTGATTTCCAACTCGAGTGATTTTTAACTTGAGTGATTTTCAACCCAAGTGATTTCCGACTCGAGTGATTTCCAACTCGAGTGATTTTCAACTCAAGTGACTTTCAACTCGAGTGATTTTTAACTCGAGTGATCTTTAATCCAAGTGATTTCCCACTCGAGTGATTTCTCACCCGAGTGATTTCTAACTCAAGTCATTTTTAACTTAAGTGATTTCTAACCCAAGTGATTTCTAACTCGAGTGATTTCCAACTCGAGTGATTTTTAAATTGAGTGATTTTCAACCCAAGTGATTTCCGACTCGAGTGATTTCCAACTTGAGTGATTTTTAACTCAAGTGATTTTCAACTCGAGTGATTTTTAACTCGAGTGATCTTTAATCCAAGTGATTTCCCACTCGAGTGATTTCTCACTCGAGTGATTTCTAACTCAAGTCATTTTTAACTCAAGTGATTTCTAACCCAAGTGATTTCTAACTCGAGTGATTTCCGACTCAAGTGATTTTTGGATTGAGTGATTTTCAACCCAAGTGATTTCCGACTCGAGTGATTTCCAATTCGAGTGATTTTTAACTCAAGTGATTTTCAACTCGAGTGATTTTTAACTCGAGTGATCTTTAATCCAAGTGATTTCCCACTCGAGTGATTTCTCACTCGAGTGATTTCTAACTCAAGTCATTTTTAACTTAAGTGATTTCTGACCCGAGTGATTTCTAACTCGAGTGATTTCTGACTCGAGTGATTTTCAACTCGAGTGAACTTTAACCCAAGTGATTTCCAACTCGAGTGATTTCCAACTTGAGTGATTTTCAACTCAAGTGATCTTTAATCCAAGTGATTTCCCACTCGAGTGATTTCTCACCCGAGTGATTTCTAACTCAAGTCATTTTTAACTTAAGTGATTTCTAATGCGAGTGATTTCTAATTCGAGTGATTTCTGACTCGAGTGATTTTCAACTCGAGTGATCTTTAACCCAAGTGATTTTCAACTCGAGTGATTTCCAACTTGAGTGATTTTCAACTCAAGTGACCTTTAATCCAAGTGATTTCCCACTCGAGTGATTTCTCACCCGAGTGATTTCTAACTCAAGTCATTTTTAACTCAAGTGTTTTCTAACATAAGTGATTTCTAACTTGAGTGATTTCTGACTTGAGTGATTTTCAACTCGAGTGATCTTTAACCCAAGTGATTTCCAACTCGAGTGATTTCTCACCTGAGTGATTTCTAACTCAAGTCATTTTTAACTTAAGTGATTTCTAACCCAAGTGGTTTCTAACTCGAGTGATTTCTGACTCGAGTGATTTTCAACTCGAGTGATCTTTAACCCAAGTGATTTCCAACTCGAGTGATTTCCAACTTAAGTGATTTCTAACTCAAGTGATCTTTAATCCAAGTGATTTCCAACTCGAGCGATTTCTCACCCGAGTGATTTCTAACTCAAGTCATTTTTAACTTGAGTGATTTCTAACCCAAGTGATTTCTAACTCGAGTGATTTCTGACTCGAGTGATTTTCAACTCGAGTGATCTTTAACCCAAGTGATTTCCAACTCGAGTGATTTCCAACTTAAGTGATTTTTAACGCAAGTGATCTTTAATCCAAGTGATTTCCCACTCGAGTGATTTCTCACCCGAGTGATTTCTAACTTAAGTCATTTTTAACTCAAGTGATTTCTAACCCAAGTGATTTCTAACTCGAGTGATTTCCAACTCGAGTGATTTTTAACTTGAGTGATTTTCAACCCAAGTGATTTCCGACTCGAGTGATTTCCAACTCGAGTGATTTTTAACTCAAGTGACTTTCAACTCGAGTGATTTTTAACTCGAGTGATCTTTAATCCAAGTGATTTCCCACTCGAGTGATTTCTCACCCGAGTGATTTCTAACTCAAGTCATTTTTAACTTAAGTGATTTCTAACTCAAGTGATTTTCAACTCGAGTGATTTTTAACTCGAGTGATCTTTAATCCAAGTGATTTCCCACTCGAGTGATTTCTCACTCGAGTGATTTCTAACTCAAGTCATTTTTAACTTAAGTGATTTCTAACCCGAGTGATTTCTAACTCGAGTGATTTCTGACTCGAGTGATTTTCAACTCGAGTGAACTTTAACCCAAGTGATTTCCAACTCGAGTGATTTCCAACTTGAGTGATTTTCAACTCAAGTGATCTTTAATCCAAGTGATTTCCCACTCGAGTGATTTCTCACCCGAGTGATTTCTAACTCAAGTCATTTTTAACTCAAGTGATTTCTAACCCAAGTGATTTCCAACTCGAGTGATTTCTGACTCGAGTGATTTTCAACTCGAGTGATCTTTAACACAAGTGATTTCCAACTCGAGTGATTTCCAACTCAAGTGATTCTTAACTCAAGTGATTTTCAACTCGAGTGATTTTTAACTCGAGTGATCTTTAATCCAAGTGATTTCCCACTCGAGTGATTTCTCACCCGAGTGATTTCTAACTCAAGTCATTTTTAACTTGAGTGATTTCTAACTCAAGTGATTTATAACTCGAGTGATTTCCAACTCAAGTGATTTCTAACCCGAGTGATTTCTAACTCAAGTCATTTTTAACTTAAGTGATTTCTAACCCGAGTGATTTCTAACTCGAGTGATTTCTGACTCGAGTGATTCTCAACTCGAGTGATCTTTAACCCAAGTGATTTCCAACTCGAGTGATTTCCAACTTGAGTGATTTTCAACTCAAGTGATCTTTAATCCAAGTGATTTTTCACTCGAGTGATTTCTCACCAGAGTGATTTATAACTCAAGTCACGTTTAACTTAAGTGATTTCTAATGCGAGTGATTTCTAATTCGAGTGATTTCTGACTCGAGTGATTTTCAACTCGAGCGATCTTTAACCCAAGTGATTTTCAACTCGAGTGATTTCCAACTTGAGTGATTTTCAACTCAAGTGACCTTTAATCCAAGTGATTTCCCACTCGAGTGATTTCTCACCCGAGTGATTTCTAACTCAAGTCATTTTTAACTCAAGTGATTTCTAACATAAGTGATTTCCAACTTGAGTGATTTCTGACTTGAGTGATTTTCAACTCGAGTGATCTTTAACCCAAGTGATTTCCAACTCGAGTGATTTCCCACCCGAGTGATTTCTAACTCAAGTGATTTATAACCCGAGTGATTTCCAACTCAAGTGATTTCTAACTCGAGTGATTTCTAACTCAAGTCATTTTTAACTTAAGTGATTTCTAAGCCGAGTGATTTCTAACTCGAGTGATTTCTGACTCGAGTGATTCTCAACTCGAGTGATCTTTAACCCAAGTGATTTCCAACTCAAGTGATTTCCAACTTAAGTGATTTTCAACTCAAGTGATCTTTAATCCAAGTGATTTCCCACTCGAGTGATTTCTCACCCGAGTGATTTCTAACTCAAGTCATTTTTAACTTAAGTGATTTCTAATGCGTGTGATTTCTAATTCGAGTGATTTCTGACTCGAGTGATTTTCAACTCGAGTGATCTTTAACCCAAGTGATTTTCAACTCGAGTGATTTCCAACTTGAGTGATTTTCAACTCAAGTGACCTTTAATCCAAGTGATTTCCCACTCGAGTGATTTCTCACCCGAGTGATTTCTAACTCAAGTCATTTTTAACTCAAGTGTTTTCTAACATAAGTGATTTCTAACTTGAGTGATTTCTGACTTGAGTGATTTTCAACTCGAGTGATCTTTAACCCAAGTGATTTCCAACTCGAGCGATTTCTCACCCGAGTGATTTCTAACTCAAGTCATTTTTAACTTGAGTGATTTCTAACCCAAGTGATTTCTAACTCGAGTGATTTCTGACTCGAGTGATTTTCAACTCGAGTGATCTTTAACCCAAGTGATTTCCAACTCGAGTGATTTCCAACTTAAGTGATTTTTAACGCAAGTGATCTTTAATCCAAGTGATTTCCCACTTGAGTGATTTCTCACCCGAGTGATTTCTAACTCAAGTCATTTTTAACTTAAGTGATTTCTAACCCAAGTGATTTCTAACTCGAGTGATTTCCAACTCGAGTGATTTTTAACTTGAGTGATTTTCAACCCAAGTGATTTCCGACTCGAGTGATTTCCAACTCGAGTGATTTTCAACTCAAGTGACTTTCAACTCGAGTGATTTTTAACTCGAGTGATCTTTAATCCAAGTGATTTCCCACTCGAGTGATTTCTCACCCGAGTGATTTCTAACTCAAGTCATTTTTAACTTAAGTGATTTCTAACCCAAGTGATTTCTAACTCGAGTGATTTCCAACTCGAGTGATTTTTAAATTGAGTGATTTTCAACCCAAGTGATTTCCGACTCGAGTGATTTCCAACTTGAGTGATTTTTAACTCAAGTGATTTTCAACTCGAGTGATTTTTAACTCGAGTGATCTTTAATCCAAGTGATTTCCCACTCGAGTGATTTCTCACTCGAGTGATTTCTAACTCAAGTCATTTTTAACTCAAGTGATTTCTAACCCAAGTGATTTCTAACTCGAGTGATTTCCGACTCAAGTGATTTTTGGATTGAGTGATTTTCAACCCAAGTGATTTCCGACTCGAGTGATTTCCAATTCGAGTGATTTTTAACTCAAGTGATTTTCAACTCGAGTGATTTTTAACTCGAGTGATCTTTAATCCAAGTGATTTCCCACTCGAGTGATTTCTCACTCGAGTGATTTCTAACTCAAGTCATTTTTAACTTAAGTGATTTCTGACCCGAGTGATTTCTAACTCGAGTGATTTCTGACTCGAGTGATTTTCAACTCGAGTGAACTTTAACCCAAGTGATTTCCAACTCGAGTGATTTCCAACTTGAGTGATTTTCAACTCAAGTGATCTTTAATCCAAGTGATTTCCCACTCGAGTGATTTCTCACCCGAGTGATTTCTAACTCAAGTCATTTTTAACTCAAGTGATTTCTAACCCAAGTGATTTCCAACTCGAGTGATTTCTGACTCGAGTGATTTTCAACTCGAGTGATCTTTAACACAAGTGATTTCCAACTCGAGTGATTTCCAACTCAAGTGATTCTTAACTCAAGTGATTTTCAACTCGAGTGATTTTTAACTCGAGTGATCTTTAATCCAAGTGATTTCCCACTCGAGTGATTTCTCACCCGAGTGATTTCTAACTCAAGTCATTTTTAACTTGAGTGATTTCTAACTCAAGTGATTTATAACTCGAGTGATTTCCAACTCAAGTGATTTCTAACCCGAGTGATTTCTAACTCAAGTCATTTTTAACTTAAGTGATTTCTAACTCGAGTGATTTCTGACTCGAGTGATTTTCAACTCGAGTGATCTTTAACCCAAGTGATTTCCAACTCGAGTGATTTCCAACTTAAGTGATTTTTAACGCAAGTGATCTTTAATCCAAGTGATTTCCCACTCGAGTGATTTCTCACCCGAGTGATTTCTAACTCAAGTCATTTTTAACTTAAGTGATTTCTGACCCAAGTGATTTCTAACTCGAGTGATTTCCAACTCGAGTGATTTTTAACTTGAGTGATTTTCAACCCAAGTGATTTCCGACTCGAGTGATTTCCAACTCGAGTGATTTTTAACTCAAGTGACTTTCAACTCGAGTGATTTTTAACTCGAGTGATCTTTAATCCAAGTGATTTCCCACTCGAGTGATTTCTCACCCGAGTGATTTCTAACTCAAGTCATTTTTAACTTAAGTGATTTCTAACTCAAGTGATTTTCAACTCGAGTGATTTTTAACTCGAGTGATCTTTAATCCAAGTGATTTCCCACTCGAGTGATTTCTCACTCGAGTGATTTCTAACTCAAGTCATTTTTAACTTAAGTGATTTCTAACCCGAGTGATTTCTAACTCGAGTGATTTCTGACTCGAGTGATTTTCAACTCGAGTGAACTTTAACCCAAGTGATTTCCAACTCGAGTGATTTCCAACTTGAGTGATTTTCAACTCAAGTGATCTTTAATCCAAGTGATTTCCCACTCGAGTGATTTCTCACCCGAGTGATTTCTAACTCAAGTCATTTTTAACTCAAGTGATTTCTAACCCAAGTGATTTCCAACTCGAGTGATTTCTGACTCGAGTGATTTTCAACTCGAGTGATCTTTGACACAAGTGATTTCCAACTCGAGTGATTTCCAACTCAAGTGATTTTCAACTCAAGTGATTTATAACCCAAGTGATTTCCCACTCGAGTGATTTTTAACCCAAGTGATTTCCAACTCGAGTGATTTCCAACTCAAGTGATTCTTAACTCAAGTGATTTTCAACTCGAGTGATTTTTAACTCGAGTGATCTTTAATCCAAGTGATTTCCCATTCGAGTGATTTCTCACCCGAGTGATTTCTAACTCAAGTCATTTTTAACTTGAGTGATTTCTAACTCAAGTGATTTATAACTCGAGTGATTTCCAACTCAAGTGATTTCTAACCCGAGTGATTTCTAACTCAAGTCATTTTTAACTTAAGTGATTTCTAACCCAAGTGATTTCTAACTCGAGTGATTTCTGACTCGAGTGATTTTCAACTCGAGTGATCTTTAACCCAAGTGATTTCCAACTCGAGTGATTTCCAACTTAAGTGATTTCCAACTCAAGTGATTTTTAACCCAAGTGATTTCCAACTCGAGTGATTTTTAACTCGAGTGATCTTCAACCCAAGTGATTTCCAACTTGAGTGATTTCTAACCCGAGTGATTTCTAACCCAAGTGATTTCCAACTGGAGTGATCTTTAACACAAGTGATTTCCAACCCGAGTGATTTCCAACTTAAGTGATTTTAAACTCAAGTGATCTTTAATCCAAGTGATTTCCCACTCGAGTGATTTCTCACCCGAGTGATTTCTCACTCAAGTCGTTTTCAACTCAAGTGATTTCTTACCCAAGTGATTTTCAACTCAAGTGATTTCTAACCCAAGTGATTTTCAACTCGAGTGATTTCCAACTCAAGTGATTCATAACCCAAGTGATTTCCAACTTGAGTGATTTTTAACTCAAGTCATTTTTAACTCAAGTGATTTCTAACCCAAGTGATTTCCAACTCGAGTGATTTCTGACTCGAGTGATTTTCAACTCGAGTGATCTTTAACACAAGTGATTTCCAAGTCGAGTGATTTCCAACTTGAGTGATTTTCAATTCAAGTGATCTTTAATCCAAGTGATTTCCTACTCGAGTGATTTCTCACCCGAGTGATTTCTAACTCAAGTCAATTTTAACTTAAGTGATTTCTTACTCAAGTGATTTCTAACTCGAGTGATTTCTGACTCGAGTGATTTTCAACTTGAGTGATCTTTAACCCAAGTGATTTCCAATTTGAGTGATTTTTAATTCGAGTGATCTTCAACCAAAGTGATATCCAACTTGAGTGATTTCTAACTCGAGTGATTTCTGACTCGAGTGATTTCTGACTCGAGTGATTTCTGACTCGAGTGATTTTGAACTCGAGTGATCCTTAACACAAGTGATTTCCAACTCGAGTGATTTCCAACTCAAGTGATTTTCAACTCGAGTGATTTTTAACTCGAGTGATCTTTAATCCAAGTGATTTCCCACTCGAGTGATTTCTCAGCCGAGTGATTTCTAACTCGAGTGATTTCTGTCTCGAGTGATTTTCAACTCGAGTGATTTTTAATTCGAGTGATCTTCAACCCAAGTGATTTCCAACTTAAGTGATTTCTAACTCGAGTGATTTCTAACTCAAGTCATTTTTAACTGGAGTGATTTCTAACTCAAGTGATTTTTAACTCGAATGATTTCTGACTCGAGTGATTTTCAATTCGAGTGATCTTTAACCCAAGTGATTTCCAACTCGAGTGATTTCCAACTTAAGTGATTTCCAACTCGAGTGATTTTTAACTCAAGTGATCTTTAATCCAAGTGATTTCCCACTCGAGTGATTTCTCACCCGAGTGATTTCTAACTCAAGTCATTTTTAACTTGAGTGATTTCTAACTCAAGTGATTTCTAACTCGAGTGATTTCTGACTCGAGTGATTTTCAATTCGAGTGATCTTTAACCCAAGTGATTTCCAACTCGAGTGATTTTCAACTCGAGTGATCTTTAATCCAAGTGATTTCCCACTCGAGTGATTTCTCACCCGAGTGATTTCTAACTCAAGTCATTTTTAACTTGAGTGATTTCTAACTCAAGTGATTTTTAACTCGAGTGATTTCTGACTCGAGTGATTTTCAATTCGAGTGATCTTGAACCCAAGTGATTTCCAACTCGAGTGATTTCCAACTTGAGTGATTTTCAACTCAAGTGATCTTTAATCCAAGTGATTTCCCACTCGAGTGATTTCTCACCCGAGTGATTTCTAACTCAAGTCATTTTTAACTTAAGTGATTTCTTACTTGAGTGATTTCTAACTCGAGTGATTTCTGACTCGAGTGATCTTTAACCCAAGTGATTTCCAACTTGAGTGATTTCCAACTTAAGTGATTTCCAACTCAAGTGATTTTTAACCCAAGTGATTTCCAATTTGAGTGATTTTTAATTCGAGTGATCTTCAACCCAAGTGATTTCCAACTCAAGTGATTTCTAACCCGAGTGATTTCTAACTCAAGTCATTTTTAACTCAAGTGATTTCTAACTCAAGTGATTTCTAACTCGAGTGATTTCTGACTCGAGTGATTTTCAACTCGAGTGATCTTTAATTCAAGCGATTTC